>PVIW01017830.1:0-13066 GCA_004026585.1 Noctilio leporinus
TGCAACAACATGGATGGAACTGGAGAGTATTATGCTTAGTGAAATAAGCCAGTCAGTGAAGGACAAATATCATATGATCTCACCCATTACAGGACAATAATGAACAAAACTAACAACAAGCAAAACAGAACCAAATATATGAATACAGTGAATAGGCCTTCAGTGGTCAGGGGGAAGGGGGTTGGGGGGAGGGGGGAGGAAGAGGCAAGGAAGGGGAGCAGTTTAGACAGAACCTAGTATAGAGGAACCATGGACATGGACAACAGGTGGGATTGACTTTGTGGGGGAATGGGTGGGTGGGGAGGGGGACAGAGGGGAGCAAAAAGGGGATGGATGTAATACTACAAGAAAATTAAACTAAAAAAATCTTTAAAAAAATTAATATATATATATATATATATATATATATATACACACACACACACATACTTTTCATGTACGACCAGAACAGTTTTTTATTATTTATTATTTTTGAGAGAGAGGGGAAGGGAAACACGCAGAGAGGGAGATAGACATCAATGTATGGTTGTCTTTTACCTGCCTCCAGCAACAGACCTGCCTGGAGACCTGGCTCTCAACCTGGTTATGTTGCCCTGGCTGGGAATCAAAGCAACGATCTTTGGGTTAGCAGGCCAGTGCCTTATCCACTGTGCCCCCAGCCAGGGACATACACCCGGAACATTTTCTAGGATAAGAACATGTGTTAGGACACAAAACAAATCTCAATAAATTTAAGAAGATTGAAAACATATCAAGCATCTCCTCTGACCACATGCTATGAAACTAGAAATTAATTACAAGAACACTGTAAAACATACAAAAACATGGAACCTAAATAACATGTTATTTAACAATGAGTGGATGAACAATGAGATCAAGAAAGAATACAAACAATACCTTGAAACAAATGTATATGAGGACACAACAACCCAAAATCTGTGGGACACTGAGAAAACCATCCAAAGAGGGAAATTCATAGCACTACAGGCCTACCTCAGAAAACAAGAAAAAGCTCAAATAAACAATCTAATTTGACACTTAAACGAACTTGAAGAATAACAATGACAAATATGCAAATAAGTAGAAGGAAAGAAAAAAAATAAAGATCAGAGCAGAAATAAATGAAAAACATAATATAAAAGATCAATAAATCCAAAAGCTGGTTCTTTGAAAAGATAAACAAGATTGACAAACCTTTAACTAGGCTTGTCAACAAAAAGAGAGAGAACCCAAATACATAAAATCAGAAATGAAAGAGAAGGAGTAACAACTGACAGCAAAGAAGTACAAAGATTGCAAGAAAATATTATGAACAACTATATGCTAACAAACTGAACAACTGGAAAAGTGGATAAATTCCTAGAAACATACAATTATCCCTAATTAAATCAGGAAGAAAATGAAAATCTCAATAAACAGATTGAACCTAGTGAAATTGAAGGAGAAAAACAAATAAACAAACAAACAAAAAACCTTCCAACAAACAAAAGTCCTGGACTTTATGGCTTCAAAGGTGAATTTTACCAAACATTCAGAGAACTAACACCTCTCCTTCTCAAACTATTTCATAAAATTCAAGAGGAGGGAAGGCTCCCAAGCTCATTTTATGAGGCCAGAATTATTTTAATTCCAAAACTAAATGAACAGACTACAAAGAAATAAAATTATAGTCCAATATCTCTGGTGAACATAGACACTAAAATCCTCAACAAAATATTAGCAAACTGAACATAGTAATGCATCTCAAAGATCATTCTCCATGATTAAGTAGGATTTATTCACAGAATGCAAGATTGATAAAACATTCATGACTCAATAAATGTGACTCACAACATAAATAAAATGAAGGATAAAAACCACATGATCATATCAAAAGATGTAGAAAAAGCTTTTGATAAAATCCAGCACCCATTTATGATCAAAACTCTTCAGCAAATTGAGATTAAAGAGAACATATCTAAACAACAAAGGCCATATATGACAAACACATTGGCAGTATCATACTCAACAAGCAAAAACTGCAAGTGTACCACTTCAGAAACAAGGCAGGGATGTCTGCTTTCACATCTTTTATTCAACATGTAGTCCTGGAAGTCTTACCCAAACTAATCAGACAAGAAGAAGAAATAAAAGGCATCCAAATTGGAAAGGAAGAAGTAAAACTGTCTTTATTTGCAGATGACATGATACTGTACACATAGAACCCCACAAAGTCCACCAAGAAACTCCTAGAACTGATAAATGAATTCAGCAGCAAAGTAGCAGAAAACAAAATTAAAATCCAGAAATCAGTTGCATTTTTGTATGCCAATAATGAACTAACAGAGAAATTAAGAAAACACTTCCAGAGGCTGCAGAGACCTACAGGAGAGCAGGTGAGACAGTTCTAAACCAGCTGGCAGGCTGAAGTCGGCTCTGGGCAATGGTGGCTCTATCCAGAAGGGTGTCTCTAAATGAAGACAGCTTCAGGCTCCCTGGTGACTAGAAATCTGGGCAGTGAAGTGTGGACAGTGAGTGCAAACTCCAGAGAAAATGAGAAACTGAACTCCTGCAGGGGAGGGACTGTGTGAGAGGCTTGCTCCAGAGACTGAGAGAGAGGAAGTGCTTCCAGGGACTGGAGGAGGAGGAGAGGACTGCTGGGAGCAGGAAAGGGGAGCCAGGAAGTGCGCCCGATGGAGCTGCGAGAGGCCTGAAAACTGTGCCACTGCACCACAGGGGAGAGGGTGGCTCAGAGCCCCTGCAAAGGGGGGAGACTCCACCTCTTGCACCCCCATTGGCAGCAAGCTCCCACAAAGACTTGAAGTCCAGCCACTGTGCCACCAGGCAGAGGGTGGCTTAGAGCCCTGGCGAGGGGGAGGGCCCAGCCCCACACACCCACATTAGTGTGCAGGCTCCCACAAAATCTCTAAATCACTAGCTAGGAACCTGCAGCTGGTGCAACTGGCACACCCATTGCAGGCAACAAAGGCCTCCTTGAGGAGCTGGAGGGGGAGGAATAGCATTAATGGGCAGACTGTGCTGGGGACCATCTGGGGAGCCAGGCATGCATCACAGAGGTGGTGGTAAAAAACTCAAAGAGCTGAATTGCTTGAAGGGTTGGCCTTAGCAACAGGGGAGCCAGGTGCTGTTAGGGGACAGGGACTACCTCATCTGGGAGCTGTGGTGGTAGGGCCAGCCATCACAGGAGCCAGCCAGGTTGCAGGCCACCTTGAGTTGAAGCCAGATGCCCATTGCAGGCAGGAACCTCCTCCAGGAGCTGGAGGGGGAGGAGTAGCCATAGACATCACAGAAGCACCGTGCAGGTCTTCACACAAACCAATGAGAGGAGGGGGCCCCAAAACACCAGCAGCACAGAAACCCAGCTAGGCTACTAGAGGCTCAGCCTACCTGGGGGTGGACACTCAGAATCAGCCCTGACTGTGACAGCCATAGGCCCTGCCACTCCAAGACCACACAGCTTGACTTTAGACTGCAGAGACTTGACCAAGAAAAAGAAGCAGAAACAGGAAATGGATCTCTGCTAATCTTAAGCACCTCAGTTACACCGAGAGAGCCACATGAACTATTAACCCCTAACATATCCTTTTCAAAATTTACTTCCAACCCTCACAATTAGAGTGCATCTTAAATACTGTTTATAATATAGTGTATCCCAACTCACATATTTTTACTCCTCCCCATCTCAATCCACCTGAATACCCAAGAGCCACCTCCTACTCTTGTTTTAAAGTCTACTCACTTTCCTGCTACAACTCATTCCCAGACCTCAATCTAAGTATTCCTTCACTCCCTAGCCACCTAAACCCTTTCTTTCTTTCTTTTTTTTTCTTTCTTTCTTTCTTTCTTTCTTTCTTTCTTTCTTTCTTTCTTTCTTTCTTTCTCTCCTTCTCCTTCTCCTTCTCCTTCTCCTTCTCCTTCTCCTTCTCCTTCTCCTTCTCCTTCTCCTTCTTCTTTTTTTTGGTGGGCTACTAGGGATTACACATTATTTTTTAATTTTTCTGCTAAAAGCACACAGGTCCTGGCTCCACCTGGACCAATAAGGGCTCATTAAGGGTGAACAGGGAGGGAGATGCAGCAACTATATATATAGGCTTATATTGTTCACTTACACATGAGGCTTCCTGATTCTCCCCTTCTTCATTTTTATAGAATAGATAAGTTGGTTTTCTCTCTCATATCCCTGCTATCTTTGCTACTCCTTAGCACCCTTCAAAATTACCTATACTTTAGTAAACTTAATCAGTTTTTTCCATTGTACTACAGTCTTAACATATCTACATCCCTATTAAGACTAGTTCAGTTGCAGCTGAGGGTGTGATTAAAAGCAGTGTTTACCTTGGAGGATATGGGTATATAGTTACATTCATAGGAAGTTGAAAGGGGGATAAAAGGAGAAAGATATCTCTGAAGGTCTGGTTATTTTGCCCAGACTGGTGGTTCTGTTTTAGGAGCAGCTCAAAAATGGAGTATGAGAAAATGATAGAAGGACTGTTTCTCCATCAGCCAACTGTAGGAAAGGAGCAACATACACAACAAATACAAAATACAACCAGACAGCACAAGTTAACCACATAAAGGCCACCCCGAGAGCAACAAGTGGAGAAAATCTAGGAGACTGCAACACTGAACTCCACAAATCTCCTAACTCACAAGGGTGCTCCACAAAGGCAGGGGAGCAAAGAAGATTAATCCAAGAAAAAAACAAGCAACAACAGACACCCAGAATGGGAAAAAATAGAATCAGTACATCACCAAAAGGAAAGGAAGAATCCCCAGAAAGTTCACCAAATGAAACAGAGGCAAACAAACTATCAGATATGGAATTCAAAACAATGATGAAAGAGAAGCTCAATTATCTCAGCCAGCTCAAAGAAAACTATAAACAACTCCAGGGAACTACAAAGAACTCCAGGGAAGTTACAAGGAACTTATTGAGAGCTGCACAAGCATCAAAAAGGACTTAGAAACTATCAGTAAGGGCTAGGAGGAAATGAAGAATACAATTTCTGAATCAAAGAATACAGTAGAAGCAATCAACAGTAGGCTAGAGGAAGCAGAGGACTGGATCAGAAAGTTGGAGGACAATGAAGAAAAATATTCCACGACATTACAAGAGAATGAAAAAAGCCCTGGCTGGTAGCACAGTGGATAAGGTGCTGGCCTGCGAACCCAAAGGTCGCAGGTTCGATTCCCCAGCCAGGGCGCATAACAAGGTTGCAAATCAGGTCTCCAGTTAGGTCTGTGGCTGGAGGCAGGTGAAAAGCAACCATACATTGATGTAAAAATAAAAAAATAAAAATAAATAAAAAAAATTAAAAAAAAAAAGAAAAAAGGATGAACAAGAATGAAGAGGTTTTGAAAGAGCTGCAGGACAACATGAAATGCAATAACATCTGTATCATAGGGATACCAGAAGGAGAATAGAAACAAGGAATGGAAAACCTGTTCAAAAAAGGAATGATAGAAAATTTTCCTAATATGATGAGTGACAACTTTACTCAAGTTCAAGAAGCACAGAGGGTCCAAATGAAGATAAACTGAAACAGACCAACTCCAAGGAACATCATAATTAAAATGGCAAATCTTAAAGAAAAAGAGAATTCTAAAAGCATCAATAGAGAAACAGCAAATAACATATAAGGGGGCTCCGGTAAGGCTATCAAATGATTATTCAACAGAAACAATACAAGCCAGAAGGGAATGGGAAAAAATATTCCAAGTAATGGGAAACAAAGGCCCGCAACCCAGAATACTCTACCCAGCATGGCTCTCATTCAAAATGGAAGGAGAAATAAGGAGTTTCACAGACAAAATAAAGACTAAAAGAATACAACTCTACCAAACCAGCATTGGAAAAAATGCTAAAGGGTTTGCATAAGAAAGAAGAAAAAACAAAAGAAGAAACAGGGATGTACAAAGTGGGAAAATGGCAATAAATAAATATCAATCAATAATAATTTTAAATGTAAACTAATTAAATGCACCAATCAAAAGACATAGGGTAGCCGAATGGATAAGGAAACATGACCCACATATATTTTGTCTTCAAAAGACCCACCTGAGAGCAAAAGATCGACACAGATTGAAGGTGAAAGGATGGAAAACTATATATCAAGCAAATGGACATGAAAAAAAGGCTGGAGTAGACATACTTATTTCAGACAAATATATTTTACAATGAAGGCTACAAAAAGAGATAAAGAAGGACATTTCATAATACTTAATGGAACAATCCATCAAAAAGAAAACTCTGGGAGATCGGGAAGATGGCGACAGAGTAGAGAGCAGTGCTGATGGTATTCTCAAGTACCAAAGCAGCTGGAGGACAAGATAGGGAGATTGAGACATCTTCAGGACCCTAGGAATTGGAACAGGCAGCATCTGGGCACAGGGGAGCACAGCCCAGAGGCAGAGGAGGACAGAGGGCAGTAGGCCAGGCATTCCCGACCAACTGGCTGGCAGGCCGAGGTTGGCTCTGGGCAGGAGCGGCTCTGCCCAGAGGGGTGCATTTGACTGCGGCCAGCTCCAGGCTCCCTGGCGACTGGAAGTCTCAACAGTGAAGTGCGGGCAGGGAGGGCAAACACCATAGGGAACACGGAATTGAACTCTTGCAGGGGAGGGACTGTGTGAGAGACCCACTCTGGCAACAGGGAGAGGACGCTCCGCTCCGGGCTAGAGGCGGAGAAGAGTCCTGCGGAAAGCTGGAGTGGGGGAGCAAGGAAGTGCACCAGGGGGTCGGCGAGAGGGCCAAAAACGGTGCTGCTGGGCCACCAGGGAAACAGCAGCTAGAAGCCCCTGCGAGGGGGCAGGCCCAGCCCTGTGCAACCACACAGGCCCCAAGGCTCTGCAGAAACTCCAAACCTCGAGCCGGAGAGCCAGGCAGCCAGGAACTAGTAGCAGGGGCAACTGACCCGCAATTGCTGGAGACAAAGGCCGCACCACCCATGCGTGGGAGGGGCTCATCACAGAGGCCGCCTAAAGGACTTCTCAGAGAGCTGGTTGGCTTGGAGGAGTGGTGCCCATCCCAGAAGGGCGGGACAGTGTAGGCGGACCCCAGACAGTGTTGACCAACAGGGGCAGCCTCCTCCCGGAACTGTGGGGGTGGGGCCAGTTTTCACAGGGACCAGCAAAGTTGCAGGCTGCCCTGCAGGGGTGCTGGGTGCTCTTCACCAGCAGGAACATACGCCAGGAGTGGGAGGGGGAACCCTGCAGGCCCAGCCTACCTAGGGGCAGACACTCAGAATCAGCCCTACTGTGACAATCAGAGGCCCTGCCATGCGCCATGACCAGCTAGAATATAGACTATAGACTATAAAGTCCTGACTAAGAAAAAGAGGCAGCCTCAGGAAAGGGATTGCTGCCAATCTCAAGGACCTGAGTTATACCGAGAGCAATATGAACTATTAATCCCCAACATATCCTTTGCAAAAGTTACTTTTCACATATTCTTAATCCCCACCATACCTCAATCCACCTGAATACCCAAGACCCTCCCCCTACTCTTGAATTAAAGTCTACTCACTCTGTGGCTATAACGTATTCCCAGTCCTCAATCTAAGTATTCCTCCCTTCCCCAGCCTTTCTAAACCCTTTCTTTATTTTTTTCTTCCTTCCTCTTTTTTTGTTTCTTTTTTTTTTAATTTTTCTTTTCCTTTTCTTCCTGGCAAAGCCCACAGGTTCTGGCTCCACCTGGACCAGTCAGAAATCATAAAGGGGGAATACACAGCTAAAACCTTTCTTTATTAATATTGATTTCTCTTTCTCTTGTGACTTTCTCCCCCACTCCTTTTTGTTTTCCCTTTCTTTCTATCTCCTTTCTTTTCTCCCTGATAAAATCCACTGGTCCTGGCTCCACCTGGACCAAACAGAGACCATGAAAGGTGAACAGACACCTAAACCTTTTTTTTTATTAATATTGATTTCTCTTTCTCTTGTGACTTTCGCCATTTCTTTCTTTCTTTTTATCCCCTTCTGCTAAAAGCCCTCAGGTCCAGGCTCCATCTGGACCAGTCAGGGATTATTAAGGGTGAACAGCCATCTAAAACCTTTCTTCTTCTTATTATTATTGTTTTTATTTCTTTTTTCCTTTTGCATTTTTTTTCTTTGGTTTGGTTTGGTTTTTTTGTTTTTGTTTTTTGTTGTTTGTTTCTTTTTTTTTGTTTTTGTTTTTTATTATTTGTTTTTGTTTTTGTTTTTATTTCTGCTAAAAGCCCACAGGCCCAGAATACAACCAGACAGCCCAAATAAAGGACACACCAACAACAACAAGTGGAGAAAACCTGGGAGACGGCAACACTGAACTCCACAAATCTCCTATCACAGAAGGGTGCTCAACTAAGGCAAGGAAGCAAAGCAGGTTAACCCAAGGAAAGTACAAAAATAAATTAGTAAATAAAGAGCAAATAAGAACAGACACCCAAAATGGGGGTAAAAAGAATCAGTCCATCACCAAAAGGAAAGGAAGAATCCCCAGAAAGAACACAAAATGAACCAGAGGCACCTGGAATATCAGATAAGGAATTCAAAATAATGATGATAGAGAAGCTCAGTGAGCTCAGCCACATCAAAGAAAAGTGTAAACAACTCCAGGAGAACTAGAAAGAACTCCAGGGAAATTACAAAGAACTCCAGGGAAGTTACAAGGAACTTACTGAGAGCTACAACAGCATGAAAAAGGACATGGAAACTATCAATAAGTGCCAGGAGGAAATGAAGAATACAATTTCTGAATTGAAGAATACAGTAGAAGGAATCAACAGTAGGCTAGAGGAAGCAGAGGACTGGATCAGCAAGTTGGAGGATAATGTAGACATATATTACAAGACAGTACAAGAGAATAAAAAAAGGCTGAACAAAATTGAAGAGGGGTTAAGAGAGCTGCAGGACAACATGAAACGTAACAACATCCATATCATACGGATACCAGAAGGAGAAGAGAAACAAGGAATGGAAAACCTGTTCAAAAAAGTTATGATAGAAAGTTTCCCTAACATCATGAGTGAAAACATTAATCCAGTTCAGGAAGCACAGCGGGTCCCAATGAGGATCAACCCAAACAGACCAATACCAAGGCACATTATTATTAAAATGGTGAATTTCGAAGACAAAGAGAGAATCCTAAAAGCATCAAGACAGAAAAGACAAATAACATACAAAGGGGCTCCAATAAGGCTATCAAATGATTATTCAACAGAAACAATTCAAGCCAGAAGGGAATGGCAAAAAGTATTTCAAGTCATGGTAAACAAAGGCCTGCAACCAAGAATATACTACCCAGCAAGACTCTCATTCAAGATAGAAGGAGAAATAAGGAGCTTCCCAGACAAAAAAAAAAAAAAAAAAAAATGACTGAAAGAGTACATCTCTACCAAACCAGCATTGCAAGAAATGCTAAAGGGTCTGCTATAAAAATAAGTAAACAAATAAAAAGAAGAAACAGAGGAAGCTAAAGAGGAATAGAGACACAAAGGGAGAAAATGGCAATGAATCAGTATCAATCAATGATAACCCTAAATGTAAATGGATTAAATGCACCAATCAAAAGACATAGGGTAGCCAAATGGATAAGACCACATGACCCACATATATGCTGTCTTCGAGAGACCCACCTCAGAACAAAAGATCGACACGGATTGAGAGTGAAGGGATGGAAGACTATATATCAAGCAAATGGACATGAAAAAAAAAACTGGAGTAGCAATACTGATTTCAGATAAAATAGATTTTACAATGAAGGACATAAAAAGGGACAAAGATGGACATTTCATAATACTTAAGGGAACAATCCATCAAGAAGAAATAACACTGGTAAACATATATGCACCCAACATAGAAGATCCAAAATATATAAGGAAAATCCTGGAAAGCTTTAAGAAAGACATAGACAGCAACACACTAATAGTAGGGGATTTTAACACCCCACTATCAATAATGGGCAGATCATCCAAACAAAAAATCCCCAGAGATGTTGTGGCATTGAACAACACTCTAGAGGAAATGGACCTAACTGATGTATACAGATTCTTTTACCCCAAAGAAGCAAAATACACATTCTTTTCAAATGAACAAGGATCATTCTCCAAGATATACCACATGGTATGTCACAAGACAAGCCTCCACAAATAGAGGAAAATTGAAATCATACAAAGCATCTTCTCAGATCACAATGGCTTGAAACTAGACACCATATTCAGGGGAAAAACCCAAAAATTCTCTAACTCCTGGAGACTGAATAACATGCTTTAAGCAATGAAGGGGTCAACAATGAGATCAAAGATGAAATCAAAAAGTTCCTGGAAACAAATGACAATGAACACACAACAGCTCAAAACCTATGGGATACAGCAATGGCAGTTCTCAGGGGGAAATTTATAGCAATACAGACCTTCCAAAAAAGGTTACAAGAAGTTTATAAAAATGACCTAATGATAAAGCTGCAAGAACTAGAGGAGCAACAACAAACAAAGCCCAGAGCAAGTAGAATGAAAGAAATCATCAAGATCAGAGCAGAACTAAATAACTCAGAGATTCAAAGTACAATTCCAAGAATCAACAGGTCCAGGAGCTGGTTCTTTGAAAAAATAAACAAAATTGACAAGCCCTTATCCAGACTCATCAAGAAAAAAGAGAGAGGACCCAAATAAACAGAATCAGAACTGAAAGAAGAGAAATCACAGCTGATACCTCAGAAATACAAAAGATTATAAGAAGTTACTACAAACAACTATATGACAAAAAATAGGACAACGTGGTTGAATTGGACACATGTCTGGAAAAGTATAATCTACCAAAACTGAACCCAGAAGAAGCAGAAAGCCTGATTAGGCCAATAACAACTAGTGAAATTAAAGAAGTAATCCAAAATCTCCCAAAGCACAAAAGCCCTGGACCAGAAGGATACACAGGTGAATTTTGCCAAACATTTAAAGAAGAACTAACTCCTATCCTCCTCAAACTATACCAAAAAATTCAGGAAGAGGGAAGACTCCCAAATTCTTTCTATGAGGCCAATATTATTCTAATCCCAAAACCAGGGCAAGATACAACTAAGAAAGAAAGCTACAGGCCAATATCTCTGATGAACATAGATGCTAAAATTCTCAACAAAATATTGGCCAATCAGATTCAGCAGTATATTACAAAGATCATACACCATGATCAAGTGGGCTTCATCCCAGGGATGCAAGGATGGTACCACATTCATAAATCAATAAATGTAGTACACTACTTCAAAAAATTGAAAGATAAAAACCATATGATCATATCAATAGATGCTGAAAAAGCATTTGATAAAGTGCAGCAACCATTTATGATCAAAACCCTCAGCAAAATGGGAATAGAGGAAGCATACCTCAACATCATAAACGCCATCTAGGAGAAACCTGAAGCCAACATCATACTTAATGGACAAAAACTGAAAGCTTTCCCCCTAAGATCAGGAATGAGACAAGGCTGTCCACTTTCTCCACTTCTATTCAACATTGTCTTGGAAGTTCTAGCTATAGCCATCAGAGAAGAAAAAGGAATCAAAGGTATCCAAATTGGAAAGGAGGGAGTCAAACTGTCATTATTTGCAGATCATATGATAGTGTACATACAAAACCTGATTGGCTCCACCAAAATCTTACTTGACCTAATAAGCAAATTTAGCAAAATAGCTGGGTATAAAGTCAATATCCAGAAATCAAAAGCATTTTTGTATACCGATAATGAAACAACAGAAATGGAAGTGAAAAAACAAATCCCATTTACCATAGGAACGAGAAATATAAAGTACCTAGGAATCAACTTAACTAAGGAGGTAAAAGACCTGTGCTCAGAAAACCACAGAACAATGAAGAAAGAAATCAAAGAAGACACAAATAAATGGAAGCATATACCATGTTCGTGGATGGGAATAATTAACACCATTAAAATGTCCATACTACCTAAAACAATCTACATATTCAATGCAATCCCAATTAAAATACCAATGACAGACTTCATAGAAACAGAAAAAATACTTCAAAAATTTATATGGAGCCAAAAATGCCCATGAATAGCCACCACAATCTTGAGAAAGAAGAACAAGGTAGGAGGAATCACAATATCGGACTTCAAACAATATTACAAGGCTACTGTCATCAAAACAGCCTGGTACTGGCGTAAGAATAGACATATAGATCAATGGAACAGAATAGAGTGTCCAGAAATTAACCCAGGACTCTATGATCAACTAATATTTGACAAAGCGGGAAGGAACATCAGATCGAGTAAAAACAGTCTCTTCAACAAATGGTGTTGGGAAAACTGGTCAGCAACATGCAAAAAGATAAAACTAGACCACCAACTTACACCATACACCAAAATAAACTCAAGATGGATAAAGGATTTAAACATAAGCAGTGCCACCATAAAGGTCCTGGAGAAAAATATAGGCAGCAAACTTTCGGATATCCTATGCAGAAATATGTTTACTGATACTTCACCAAGGGCAAAGGAAATCAAAGAACAAATCAACAAATGGGACTATATCAAATTGAAAAGTTTCTGTTCAGCTCAAGAAAATATCAGCAAAATTCAAAGGGAACCAAGTGTATGGGAAAACATAATTGCCAATGATACCTCAGACAAGGGTCTGATCTCCAAAATATATAAAGAACTAATGCGACTCAACACTAGGGAGACAGACAGCCCAATTAAAAAATGGGGAAAGGACCTGAACAGACAACTCACTGAGGAAGATATACAAAGGGCCCAGAGGCATATGGAAGAATGTTCAACATCGCTAGACTTCAGAGAGATGCAAATTAAAACTGAATTAAGGTACCTCCACACACCTGTCAGAATGGCAATCATCAGCAAATCAACACAAAACAAGTGTTGGCAAGGATGCGGGGCAAAGGGAACCCTCATACACTGTTGGTGGGAATGTAGGCTGGTGCAGCCACTGTGGAAAACAGTATGGGGTTTCCTTAAAAAACTAAAAATGGAGCTGCCTTTTGATCCAGCAATTCCACTACTTGGACTATACCCAAAGAATCCTGAAACACCAATTCATAAGAACCTATGCACACCTATGTTCATA
>PVIW01017831.1:0-13037 GCA_004026585.1 Noctilio leporinus
TTTTAGTTTTTTAAGGAAACCCCATACTGTTTTCCACAGTGGCTGCACCAGCCTACATTCCCACCAACAGTGTATGAGGGTTCCCTTTGCCCCACATCCTCGCCAACACTTGTTGTTTGTTGATTTGCTGATGATTGCCATTCTGACAGGTGTGAGGTGGTATCTTAATGCAGTTTTAATTTGCATCTCTCTGATGACTGGTGATGTTGAGCATTCTTTCATAGGCCTCTGGGCCCTTTGTATATCTTCCTCAGTGAGTTGTCTGTTCAGGTCCTTTGCCCATTTTTTAATTGGGCTGTCTGTCTCCCTGGTGTTGAGTCTCATTAGTTCTTTATATATTTTGGAGATCAGACCCTTGTCTGAGGTCTCATTGGCAATTATGTTTTCCCATACAGTTGGTTCCCTTTGAATTTTGCTGATATTTTCTTTAGCTGAACAGAAACTTTTCAATTTGATATAGTCCCATTTGTTGATTCATTCTTTTATTTCGTTTGACCTTGGTGAAGTATCAGTAAACATATTTTTGCGTAGGATATCCAAAAGTTTACTGCCTATATTTTTCTCCAGGACCTTTATGGTGGCACTACTTATGTTTAAATCTTTCATCCATCTTGAGTTTATTTTGTTGTATGGTGTGAGTTGGTGGTCTAGTTTTATCTTTTTGCATAGTGCTGTCCAGTTCTCCCAACACCATTTGTTGAAGAGACTGTTTTTACTCCATTTGATGTTCCTTCCCCCTTTGTCAAATATTACTTGAGCATAGAGTCCTGGGTTAATTTCTGGGCTCTCTATTCTGTTCCATTGATCTATATGTCTATTCTTGTGCCAGTACCATGCTGTCTTGATGACAGTAGCCTTGTAGTATTGTTTGAAGTCCGGTATTATGATTCCTCCTACCTTGTTCTTCTTTCTCAAGATTGTGGTGGCTATTTGTGGGCATTTTTGGCTCCATATACATTTTTGAAGTATTTTTTCTATTTCTGTGAAGTCTGTCATTGGTATTTTAATTGGGATTGCATTGAATATGTAGATTGCTTTGGGTAGTATGGACATTTCAATGATGTTAATTCTTCCCAACCACGAACATGATATATGCTTCCATTTATTTGTGTCTTCCTTGATTTCTTTCTTTATTGTTCTATAGTTTTCTGAGTACAGGTCTTTTACCTCCTTAGTTAAGTTTATTCCTAGGTACTTTACTTTTCTTGTTGCTATGGTAAATGGGATTTGTTTTTTCACTTCTATTTCTGTTGTTTCATTATAGGTATACGAAAATGCTTTTGATTTCTGGATATTGACTTTATACCCAGCTATTTTGCTAAATTTGCTCATTAGTTTGAGTAAATTTTTGGTGGAGCCAATCGGGTTTTGTATGTACACTATCATATCATCTGCAAATAATAACAGTTTGAGTTCCTCCTTTCCAATTTGAATACATTTGATTCCTTTTTCTTCTCTGATGGCTATAACTAGAACTTCCAAGACAATGTTGAATAGAAGTGGAGAAAGTGGACAGCCTTGTCTTGTTCCTAATCTTAGGAGGAAAGCTTTCAGTTTTTGTCCACTAAGTATGATGTTGACTTCAGGTTTCTCATAGATGGCCTTTATGATGTTGAGGTATGCTCCCTCTATTCCCATTTTGCTGAGGGTTTTTACCATAAATGGTTGCTGCACTTTATCAAATGCTTTTTCAGCATCTATTGATATGATCATATGGATTTTATCTTTCAATTTGTTGATGTGGTGTATTACATTTATTGATTTACGAATGTTGTACCATCCTTGCATCCCTGGGATGAAGCCCACTTGATCATGGTGTATGATCTTTGTAATATACTGCTGAATCCGATTGGCCAATATTTTGTTGAGAATTTTAGTTCATCAGAGATATTGGCCTGTAGCTTTCTTTCTTAGTTGGATCTTGCCCTGGTTTTGAGATTAGAATAATATTGGCCTCATAGAAAGAGTTTGGGAGACTTCCCTCTTCCTGAATTTTTTGGTATAGTTTGAGGAGGATAGGAGTTAGTTCTTCTTGAAATGTTCGCTAAATTTCACCTGTGTGGCCATCTGGTCCAGGGCTTTTGTGCTTTGGGAGATTTTGGATTACTTCTTGAATTTCATTAGTTGTAATTGGCCTATTCAGGCTTTCTGCCTCTTCTGGGTTCAGTTTTGGTAGATTATACATTTCCAGAAATGTGTCCATTTCATCCACGTTGTCATATTTTTTTGTCATATGGTTGTTTGTAGTAATTTCTTACAATCTTTTTTATTTCTGAAGTATCAGTTGTGATTTCCCCTCTTTCAGTTCTGATTCTGTTTATTTGAGTCCTCTCTCTCTTTTTCTTGATGAGTCTGGATAAGGGCTTGTCAATTTTGTTTAATATTTTAAAGAACCAGCTCCTGGACCTGTTGATTATTCAAATTTAGTTTGAATCTCTGAGTTATTGAGTTCTGCTCTGATCTTGATGATTTCCTTCCTTCTACTTGCTCTGGGCTTTGTTTGTTGTTGCTCCTCTAGTTCTTGCAGCTTTGTGATTAGGTCATTTTTATACACTTCTTGTAACCTTTTTTGGAAGGCCTGTATTGCTATAAATTTCCTCCTGAGAACTGCCTTTGCTGTATCCCATAGGTTTTGGGCTGTTGTGTGTTCATTGTCATTTGTTTCCAGGAACTTTTTGATTTCATCTTTGATCTCATTGTTAACCCCTTCATTGCTTAAAAGCATGTTATTCAGTCTCCAGGACTTAGAGAATTTTTGGATTTTTCCCATGAGATTGGTTTCTAGTTTCAAGCCATTGTTATCTGAGAAGATACTTTGTATGATTTCCATTTTCCTGTATTTGTGGAGGCTTGTCTTGTGACATACCATGTGGTCTATCTTGGAGAATGATCCATGTGCATTTGAAAAGAATGTGTATTTTGCTTTTTTGGGGTAAAAGACTCTGTATACATCAGTTAGGTCCATTTCCTCTAGAATGTTGTTCAACGCCACAACATCTCTGGGGATTTTTTGTTTGGAAGATCTGTCCATTATTGATAGTGGGGTATTAAAATCCCCTACTATTAGTGTGTTGCTGTCTATGTCTTTCTTAATGTCTTCCACAATTTTCCTTATATATTTCGGAGCTCCTATGTTGGGTGCATATATGTTTATCAGAGTTATTTCTTCTTGATGGATTGTTCCCTTAAGTATTATGAAATGTCCATCTTTGTCCCTTTTTATGGCCTTCATTGTAAAATCTATTTTATCTGAAATCAGTATTGCTACTCCAGTTTTTTTTTAATGTGCATTTGCTTGATATATAGTTTTCCATCCCTTCACTCTCAATCTGTGTCGATATTTTGTTCTGAGGTGGGTCTCTTGAAGACAGCATATATGTGGGTCATGTTGTCTTATCCATTTGGCTACCCTATGTCTTTTGATTGGTGCATTTAATCCATTTACATTTGAGGTTATTATTGATTGATACTTATTCATTGCCATTTTTTCCCTTTGTGTCTGTATTCCTCTTTGGCTTTCTCTGTTTCTTCATTTTATTTGTTTACTTATTTTTATAGCAGACCCTTTAGCATTTCTTGCAATGCTGGTTTGGTAGAGAAGTATTCTTTTAGTCTTTCTTTCTTTCTTTTTTTTTTTTTTTTTTTTTTTTTTTTTTTGTCTGTGAAGCTCCTTATTTCTCCTTCTATCTTGAATGAGAGCCTTGCTGGGTAGAGTATTCTTGGTTGCAGGCCTTTGTTTACCATGACTTGAAATACTTTTTGCCATTCCCTTCTGGCTTGAATTGTTTCTGTTGAGTAATCATTTGATAGCCTTATTGGAGCCGCTTTGTATATTATTTGTCTTTTCTCTCTTGATGCTTTTAGGATTCTCTCTTTGTCTTTGAAATTAGCCATTTTAATAATAATGTGCCTTGGTGTTGGTCTATTTGGGTTGATCCTCATTGGGACCCTCTTTGCTTCCTGAGCTGGATTCATGTTTTCACTCATCATGTTAGGGAAATTTTCTATCATGACTTTTTTGAACAGGTTTTCCATTCCTTGTTTCTTTTCTCTTTCTGGTATCCCTATTATACGGATGTTGTTATGTTTCATGTTGTCCTGCAGCTCTCTTAACCCCTCTTCAGTCTTATTCAGCCTTTTTTAAATTCTCTTGTACTGTCTTGGAGTATTTGTCTACATTATCCTCCAACTCGCTGATCCAGTCCTCTGCTTCCTCTAGCCTACTGTTGATTCCTTCTACTGTATTCTTCAATTCAGAAATTGTATTCTTCATTTCCTGCTGGCACTTATTGATAGTTTCCATGTCCTTTTTCATGCTGTTGTAATTCTCAGTAAGTTCCTTGTAACTTCCCTGGAGTTCTTTGTAATTTCCCTGGAGTTCTTTGTAGTTTTCCTGGAGTTGTTTACAGTTTTCAGTGTGGCTGAGCTCACCGAACTTCTCTATCATCATTGTTTTGAATTTCTTATCTGATATTCCAGGTGCTCTGTTTCATTTTGTGTTCTTTCTGGGGATTCTTCCTTTCCTTTTGGTGATGGACTGATTCTTTTTTTCCCCATTTTGGCTGTATGTTCTTGCTTTTTATTTATTTATTTATTTATTTATTTATTTATTTTTGTTCTTTCCTTGGGTTAACCTGCTTTGCTTCCTTGCCTTAGTTGAGTACCCTTCTGTGATAGGAGATTTGTGGAGTTCAATGTTGCCATCTCCCAGATTTCCTCCACTTGCTGTTCTTGGTGTTTCCTTATTTGGGCTGTCTGTTTGTATTCTGGGCCTGTGGGCTTTTAGCTGAAACAAAAACAAAAACAAACAAACAAACAAACAAAAACCAAAAACCAAAAAGCAAACCAAACCAAACCAAACAAACAAAAAATGCAAAAGGAAAAAAGAAATAAAAATGATACTAATAATAAGAAGAAAGGGTGTAGATGGCTGTTCACCCTTAATAATCCCTGACTATTCCAGATGGAGCCTGGACCTGAGGGCTTTTAACAGAGGAAGAAAAAAAAAAAAGAAAAGAAAGAAAGAAAACAAGGGAGAAAGTCACAAGAGAAAGAGAAATCAATATTAATAAAGAAAAGGTTTAGTTGTCTGTTCACCCTTTATGGTCTCTGTTTGGTCCAGGTGGAGCCAGGACCAGTGGGTTTTATCAGGGAGAAAAGAAAGGAGAAAGAATGAAAAAAAAAGAAAAAAAAAAAGGGGGGAGAAAGTCACAAGACAAAGAGAAATCAATATTAATAAAGGAAGGTTTTAGGTTTCTGATCCCCCTTTATGATTTCTGATTGGTCCAGGTGGAGCCAGAACCTGTGGGCTTTACCAGGAAGAAAAGGAAAAAAATAAAATAAAATAAAAAAATAAAAAGAGGAAGGAAGAAAAGAATAAAGAAAGGGTTTAGGTGGCTGGGGAAGGGAGGAATAATACTTAGATTGAGGACTGGGAATGTGTTCTAGCCACATAGTGAGTAGACTTTAATTCGAGAGTAGGGGGAGGGTCTTGGGTATTCAGGTGGATTGAGGTATGGGGGGGATTAAGAATATGCGAGAAGTAACTTTTGCAAAGGATATGTTGGGGGTTAATAGTTCATATTGCTCTCGGTATAACTCAGGTGCTTGAGATTAGCAGCAATCCCTTTCCTGAGGCTGCTTCTTTTTCTTGATTAGGACTTTATAGTCTATATTCTAGCAGGTCTTGGCGCGTGGCAGGGCCTCTGATTGTCACAGTCAGGGCTGATTCTGAGTGTCCGCCCCCAGGTAGGCTGGGCCTTCCACAGCCTGGCTGGGTTTTAGGGCTGCCGGTATTCTGGAGCCTGCAGGGTGCCCCCTCCCACTCTTGGTGGAGGTTCCTGCCCAGAACGAGCACCCAGCACCCCTGCAGGGCAGCCAGCAACTTTGCCTGTCCCTGTGATAACTGGCCCCGCCCCCGAGTTCCGGCAGGAGGCTGCCCCTGTCTGTCAACACTGTCTGGGGTCCGCCTACACTGCCCTGCCCTTCCGGGGCGGGCACCACTCCTCCAAGCCAACCAGCTCTCTGAGGAGTCCTTTAAGCAGCCTCTGTGATGAGCCCCTCCCAGGCGTGGGTGGTGTGGCCTTTGCCTCCGGCAATGGAGGGTCAGCTGCCTCCGCTACTAGTTCCCAGCTAGCTGGCTTTCAGTTTGGAGTTTCCATGGAGCTTGGGGGCCTGTGTGGTTGCGCAGGGCTGGGCCTACCCCCTCGCAGGGGCTTCTAGCTGCTGTTTCCTTGGTGGCCCAGCAGCACCTTTATCGGCCCTCTTCCTGCCCCCGCTCCCCCGCTTCGGCTTATGCAGGACTCTTCTCCTCCTCCTTTAGCCCCACTCGGAGCCTCCTCTCCCTGTTGCTGGAGTGAGTCTCTCATACAGTCCCTCCCCTGCAAGAGTTCAATTCCGTGTTCACTACAGCATTTTCCCTCGCTGCCCGCACTTCACTGTTGAGACTTCCAGTCGCCAGGGAGCCTGGAGCTGGCCTCAGTCAAACGCGCCCCTCTGGGCAGAGCCGCCCCTGCCCAGAGATGATCTTGGCCCGCAGACCGGCTGGTCATTTGGGAAGCCTCACCTACTGTCCTGCTGGCCTCCTCTGCCTCTGGGCTGTGCTCCCCTGTGTCCAGATGCTGCCCGCTCCAATTCCTAGGGTCCTGAAGATGTCACACACTCCCTACCTTGTCCTCTAGCTGCTTTGGTACTGGAGAACACCATCAGCACTGCTCTCTACTCTGTCGCCATCTTCTCTCTCCAGTGTAATTATTTTTTAAACTTTTAAAAAGTATTATCAATCCTGATAGATATTAATTGTAAAATCAATGATTTTTAAATAGAAAAATGGAATTTCTCCTCATTGAGGACAATGACATAGGTATGTCTTTGCTCCTGACAGATGTCTAAATGTCTGATACTTACAGGTGGCTTGGACATCTGTCATTCTATTGATTTCTTTGAACAGGCCAGCTGATTTGACTGGTTGTACTGGTGTTCTTTAATCTTTTCAGTTAAGTTCCTTCCAAAGATGTAAATGGACAATAATAATTTGAAATCACCTCTTTAGATATTACTGATGTTTTATATATTTTTTTACCTTCTGTAACATTTATTATTCCTGTCTTAACATGTTTTATCTATATATCTTTTCAACTGTTTTCAAATATAAAACACCTATCTCTTCAATAAGAGGTCAATACTGAAGGAAAGATAGTGTCCCATTTATTTTGTCAATATATCTATTAGACTTTTATAAAAACATGGTGAGAGGAAAATAAGGAAATTCAATAAATTCACACATTAAAGAGTGGTGATAATCTTGGAGGAAGGAGGTAGTTGCTGCTAACCTATGACATGTTTATTTTAATTACCTAAACAAATTTGTTTCAAATTTTATCTGAAGTTATGTACTTCAGTGTAATTAAATGGCAATTTTTCTTATTCTAGAATGTAATAATTATAGCTCTTTGATAATTAAAAAGGTTTGCACATGCATGAACTATATTTGAATTTTGAATTAGATGAAATGTATAATGTTTGGGATCTGTTTCATAAGCAGAGGAATGTTGCTAAGATTTTAGATTAACAACCAGAATATGTAGAAAAATGTAGATGATTTTAGAGAATATTAGATGCTTTTACTGCAGCATACATGCCAAAATAGCATTTGGAGTGCTATTACTGCAAGGTTTGTTGGGTCAGAGATTGGTCAACATATCAGATGATCTCCTCTTAATATTTAACAGAAATAGAAAACTTAGTTTGGGGAAACTATTTCAAGGATAAAAGTGTAAAATATTTTTATAGCTTATTAATATTGAACTTTGATTAAATAAATGTGTTATCATCAAAGGGAAATTGTTTTTTAAGCCTGTAACTCAAATTGGCACAGATGCTTTAATTAATAAGAATATAACTTTGGGACCCTGTCTGGTGGCACAGTGAATAAGGCACCAGCCTGTGAACCCAAAGGTCACTGGATCAATTCCCCAGCCAGGATACATAACCAGGTTGCAAGCCAAGTCTCCAGCCAAGTCTGTAGTAGCTAGAGACAGGTGAAAGACAATCATACATTGATGTCTCTCTCCCTCTCTGCCTCTCTCCCTTCCCCTCTCTCTGGAAAGGATAAATAAAATCTTTAATATATATATATATATATAACTTTGTCATGATATGAGTGTTTACACATTTAAATGCTACTAATTCAAGTAAGATTGATATATTAATATATACATTTTAACTCTTTATATTGTTAAAATATAATCATATATAGGAAAAATCTAATATAAATCATATTAGCCTGTGATTAGAGTTGTATTAATAGAGTGGTAATAGACTTTTTCCCAATCACTAGGAAGATGGTCCAGAGGGCTAAGGAAATTTACATCCACTATATGTCAGAATTTTTAAAGTTATACTTCCCGATCTTGGCAATAAAATTTAGTTACTCATGTTTATTGCTATTCAGCACCTTCATAATAGGTGGTGACTGTGGAACAATGTTCTTATCTTATTTCAACAATGAACATAAGGCCCACAGTAGACTTAATAGAGAAAAGTTGAATAGAAGCACACAAGATCTATTCTGCACTGTCTGCTACTTAATTCTAAGATCTAGAGTAGACTTATGATATTAAAAACCCATCATATTAAATATCCCTTTAGAATCTACAGGCACTGTTTCACTTTTAATGAAAGCATGCTTATCATGACAATACTATAAATTATAAAACTAAGAAGGATTACTTGATTCTCAAGTTCCCCTGAGAGTGATGAAGTTATTTAGACCTTGTTCTGATTTCCAGCTCTGTGCTGTACCTGTGCCATTACCACATCTTTAATCTAAGGGAAAGTCCAGAGATTTTCAAATGAGGGAAAGATTAGAAATTAGGTTCATTCTGGGCCATGAAGAAATGAATGTATATCAGCTCAGTTTTAGGATTTGGATTCTTTTTTCTCAACTTTGTTATCATGAATTTTTGCTTTGGGAATAAAACTAAATAAAACAAATATATCACATCACTTTAGACTTTGAGATAGGAAAGTTTCATATGTTTTGAAACAACTGAATATTATTTTAGCATGAATAATTCTTTGGTATGAAATTTGAGTATATGGCTTTTTTCCCATCTTTTCATAATAGTTAAAATTTTGACTTTTTTATACAATTGTTATTTTATGATGTGAACAATGTTTTCTGTTGAGCCACATGAAAACTATATGCATCCTAACAATCTTAATAACATATATAGAGTTTAAAAAGTGTAGAAGATTATAGGATTAAAGGCATGAAAAAATGGTTAGTATTGGGTGCTATACTTTGCTTCTAAATATCCTTCAATCATTCCAGGTATATAAGAAACATTTAAAAATTAACAGAAGGCTGTATTAATTTATATCAAATTTTATTAGATTCTAGTATGTAAGAATCCTTATTGTATGGTTATTATATATTCACATTTACTTAATCATAAATAACTTATATAGAGAGTTTGGCAAAAGTAGGTTTAAAGTTGTAAGTGAAACACATTTATTCTTGTATTATTCTTTATTAATTATTATATTATTTTCTGTATGAACAATTTTAGACTTATTCTGACCCACCCTGTATTCTTAAGGGAATAAAAATAGCTATTCATTTTCAGAGATAGTATAACTTTTAAAATACTTGACAAACACAATTGTATTTTTTTTTCCATGTACAGGGGATTATAGTGAATGTTTCATTTAAACAAATACCATTATGCTTAAAATAATACTTAACTGTCATAATAAGTTTTCATTATGGAAATTTAAAAAATGGAGGCATACAGAGAGTAAAATTAAATGAACTAAATATCCTTTCCAATGCATTACATATAAAATAAATTAAATTTAAAGACCTCCTCTTCATGAGTACAGAGTTAATTGGGCAGAAGGGTGAGCAGCATTCTCGGGGGCCAAAACAACACAGTTAAAGGGATATAAAATGCCATGCTGCGGCTTCCTTGAGAGCGTTCTTGATCCTCCATGGCCTAAGTTTCATCATTTAAATGGGACTCTTCATCAAGGAGGGAGAAAAGCCTCATCCCACACAAGCTGGGAAATCATTATAAAAATCCTTCACAAAAAAAAACACAAAAAACATAGACTCCTACAGTCCATTTTCTTAGGGAAAGGCAGGTTATGAAAGAAAGAATACAAAGGGTAAAACAGAGAGGAAACTCTCATGCTTTATGTGGAAGGATAAAAAGAGCTTTGACAAGGAATTCCTGTTCAGGTCCTTTGTCCATTTTGTTATTGATTGGGCTGTCTGTCTCCCTGGTGTTGAGTCATATAAGTTCTTTATTTATTTTGGAAATCAAACCTTTGTCTGAGGTTTCATTGGCAAATATGTTTTCCTTACAGTTGGGTCCCTTTTCATTTTACTGATGTTTTCTTTAGCTGAGCAGAAACTTTTCAGTTTGATATAGTCCCATTTGTTTATTTGTTCCTTTACTTCCCTTGTTCTTGGAGAAGTGATGGTGTAAATTGACTGCCTATGTTATAATCTAAGACTTTTATGGTGGCACAGCTTATGCTTAAGCCTTTTATCCGTTATGAGTTTATTATGGTGTATGGTATAAGTTGTTGATCTAGCTTTATTTCTTTTTGCATGTCTCTATCCAGTTTTCCCAATACCACTTACTGAAGAGGCTATTTTCAATCCTTTTCTGTTCCTTCTCTCTTTGTCAAATAGTAATTGACTACAGGGTCCTAGGTTTATTTCTGAACTTTTTATTCTGCTCCATTGATCTATATGACTATATGGTTCTTATGCCAGTACCAGACTGTTTTGATTACAGTGGCCTTGTAGTATAGTTTGATATCTGGTATTGTGATTCCTTCTACATTATTCTTCTTAATATTGTTGTGGTTCTTTGAGGAGGACATATAAAGGGCCCATAAGCATATAAAAGAGTGCTCAACATCACTAACCATCAGAAAGATGCAAATTATAACCACCTCACACCTGTCAGAATGACCATCACTAACAAATCAACAAACAACAAGTGCTGGCAAGGATGTGGAGAAAAGGGAATCCAGGTGCACTGCCAGTGGGAATGCAGACTTGTGCAGCCACTGTGGAAAACATTATGGAATTACCTCAAAAAACTAAAAATGTATCTGCCTTTTGACCCAGTGATTCCACTGCTGAGATTATACCTGAAGAACCCTAAAACACCAATTCAGAAGAACCTATGCACCACTATCTTCATAGCAGCACTATTTACAATAGTCAAGTGCTGAAAAGAGCCTAAGTGCCCATCAGTGGATGAATGGATCAAAAAAGCTGTGGTACATTTGCACAGTGGAATACTATATAGCAGAAACAAGGAAGGAACTCCTACCTTTTCTGACAACATGAATGTAACTGGAGAATATTATGCTTAAGGAAATAAGATAGGCAGTGAGAGATAAATACCATATGATCTCACCTAATAAGGGAAACTAATGAGCAAAACACATAAACAAGCAAAATAGAACCAGAGTCATGGAAGCAAAGAACAGACTTTCAGTATGCAGAGGAAAGGGGGAGGGGAAGAAAAATGAAAAGGGGAACAATTTAGTCATGGAATTAGTATAAATGACTCATGGACATGTACAACATATGGGGATTGACTATGGGAGAGGAAATAGGGAGGGTGGGACAGGGGAGAGCAATGGGAGGAAAATGTGATAAATGTAATATGTCAGTAATAATTAAAAAAAAAAAGAATTTCACATGGTTATAGTGTATTTTTTTAAATGGAACTCAACCCTATGGCTGTAGCTCCTAAAATACATAAGCCTGAAATTTATTTTTAAAAAGTCCCAGTTGGTACTTTTGAGATGTACCTAATGGAATAAGGAAAATAAATCTTCCTAAATCACAGCCTTCAAAATCCTACAGATAAAATTTCATTGTTCATAATATCACAATCTTCATAATCACATAAAACCTGAGGATATAAACCATAAGGAATAAGTATTGCAGAAGCAACAAATGCCAGTGATAGAATAAAACAGTTTCCAGATGGAATAATCAGATTACTCAAGGCAAATCTACTAGAAAAATGTAATATAATTTTATTAATATAAGACAAAATTGTATGAACAAAAGCCTTTTTAGAGATCCAACATGAAAGTTCACTTTACCATGTGAAAAGAAAAATTCTAAATTTTAATGAATGTTGTAATATAGAATATGTAAAGCCAAAAGTAAAAGAACTATAAGAAGGAATTGACATATCTGTAAGTCTTTAGGAAGATTTTAATACTTTTATCTTTAAGATTTCAACCATAAAAATGACAAGATAATACTGAAGAATATATAGATATTTCTGTTCTAAAACATTTTATACATCCTGAAAATGATTATATCCTGCAAGAACATACAGAAAAACAGCAAGGCTTCTGACATAAGAGAGTTTGGCAGACAAGTACAAACCTATGCATTTTGTGGCAAGAACATAAAAAAGTGATTGAGACCTGTGACAATTATACATACATATTGACATACATATTGGTGTGAGTAGATGATGTTGCATTGGTTCCTAAAAATAAATCAAATGATGGCAAACCTTTTTTTTTTTTAATTTTATTGTTGTTTTATTACATCCATCCCCTTTTTGCTCCCCTCTGTCCCCCTCCCCACCCACCCATTTCCCCCAAAGTCAATCCCACCTGTTGTCCATGTCCATGGTTCCTTTATACTAGGTTCTTGTCTAAGCTGCTCCCCTTCTTTGCCTCTGCCTCCCCCTTCTCCCCAACCCCATTCCCCCTGACCACTGAAGGCCTATTCCTTGTATTCATATACTTGGTTCTGTTTTGCTTGTTGTTAGTTTTGCTCATGATTGTCCCGTAATGGGTGAGATCATATGATATTTGTCCTTCACTGACTGGCTTATTTCACTAAGCATAATACTCTCCAGTTCCATCCATGTTGTTGCAAAGGGTACAAGTTCCTTCTTTCTTTCTGCTATATAGAATTCCATTGTGTAAATGTACCAAAGTTTTTGGATCCAATCATCCACTGATGGGCACTTAGGCTG
>PVIW01017832.1:0-13060 GCA_004026585.1 Noctilio leporinus
ATGTTCATAGCAGCACTATTTACAATAGCCAAGTGCTGGAAACAGCCTAAGTGCCCATCAGTGGATGACTGGATCAAAAAACTTTGGTACATTTACACAATGGAATTCTATATAGCAGAAAGAAAGAAGGAACTTGTACCCTTTGCAACAACATGGATGGAACTGGAGAGTATTATGCTTAGTGAAATAAGCCAGTCAGGGAAGGACATATGTCATATGATCTCACCCATTATGGGACAATAATGAGCAAAACTAACAACAAGCAAAACAGAACCAAGTATATGAATACAAGGAATAGGCCTTCAGTGGTCAGGGGGAATGGGGTTGGGGGGAGGGGGGAGGCAGAGACAAAGAAGGGGAGCATCTTAGACAAGAACCTATTATAAAGGAACCATGGACATGGACAATAGGTGGGATTGACTTTGGGGGGAATGGGTGGGTGGGGAGGGGGACCGAGGGGAGCAAAAAGGGGATGGATGTATTACAACAACAATAAAATTAAAAAAAAAAATAGCCAGTAGATAAATTTAAGAAGTTTTCAATTTCATTAGCTATTAGATAAATGCAAATCAAAACTAGAATGAGATCCAACCTCACACATTAGAATGACTATCATCCGCAAGACAAGGGATCACTAATGCTGGAGAGGTTGTGGAAAAAAAGGAACCTTCACTCACTGCTGGTGGGAATGTAAACTGATACAGACTCTATAAAAAATAGTATGGAAGTTCCTCAAAAAATTAAGAATAGGGTTAGCATATGATCCAGTACTTCTTCTGGGTGTCCACATGAAAAACTGGAAAACATTTATTTGCAAAGACATATGTACTTTTATGTTGATTGCAGCATCGTTCAGGATGACCAAGATGTGAGAACAACCAAAGGGTCCTTTGAACCATGGTTGGATAAAGAGGGTGTGGTACATGTATCCAACTGAGTACTACTCAGCCACAGGAAAAGATGAAATACTGTCATTTATGACAACATGGATGGATTTTGAGAATATCATGCTAAGCCAAATAAGTTAAATGGAAAAAGTCAAGAACCACATGATTTCCCTCATATGTGGGGTATAAAACTGAAAGCTAGCAATGAACAAATAAGGCAAACATTTGTTTACATAATTCAAAGAGTTATAGAGTTCTCACTAAGCTTTTGGTGAGAAACAGCAGTCTCTACTTATCTTGTCCCCATCTTGTCAGAGGTAAACATTTTTATTTGTTTTAGCTGATTCCTTTATATTCTGAGTTTTATATCCTTTACTCTGCCCTTATTCACCCAAAATAGTAATATTATAATTTTTGGTTAAATAAAAATCCAATGTTTAAGTTAAACAAACAAACAAACAAACATTGGAACAGAAACAGACTCACTCATAGATACAGAGAACATTTTGACAGCTGCCAGATTGGGAATGGGTAAAAAAGGTGAATGGATTAAGAAAGACAAATTGGTTGTTACTGAACAGTCATGGGGATATAAAGTACAGCACAGGGAGTATAGTTAATGATATTCTAATAAGTACATTATGGTGTCAGATGGGTATGAGATTAATCAGGGTGATCACTTAATAAGTTATATAATGTCTCATCACCATGGTGTGTGCCTAAAACTAATATAATAGCATATATTAATTGTAATTGAAAAATAAAAATGATTTAAGAGGCCCTGGCTGGTGGCACAGTGGATAAGGCACTGGCCTGCAAACCCAAAGGTCGCTGGTTGGATTCCCAGCCAGGGCAACATAACTAGGTTGCAAGCCAGGTCTCCAGCCAGGTCCATAGCTGGAGGCAGGTGAAAAGCAACCATACATTGATGTTTGTCTCTCTCTCTTCCTATCTCCCTTCCCCTCTCTCTAAAAAATAATAAATAAAATCTTTAAACATGATTTAAGATATTATTTTTAGAGAGAAGAAAAGGGTGGGAGAAAGAGAGGGAGAGAAACATCAATGTATGGTTGCCTCTTGCATACCCTCAGCTGGGGACCTGGCCTGCAACCCATGTATGCACCCTGACTGGGAATCGAATTAGTGACCTTTAGGTTCCCATCTGGCACTCAATCCACTGAGCCATACCATCCAGGGCAGAAAATAAAAATTATTTAAAATGGAGAAAAGCCCTGGTCAAACTATTCAGATGGTTGGGGTGTTATCTGTGCACCAAAAGATTGTGGGTTCAATCTTTAATCAGGGAACATACCTAGGTTACAGGTTCAATCCCCAGTCATGTGCATGTAGGAGGCAACTAATGTATTTCCTTGGACAATAATCTGCTTGTACTTAATAATATGTCAGCCTTTATTCATGCCATTTGAAAACCACGAGTAATTGCCACTATTACACTTTTGAAAGGGAGGACCTATGCCCCAGTAAAACTTGTTCATGAACAGATATAATAAAAAGTCACTTGATCTAAAAAAATATTTTCCTTCTCATTTGAATTATAAACAAAATCCATCTTAAAATAGTTTCTAATTGTTTTTTTTTTTCTTTGCTTGGAAATATTAGATGCTATTTGGTTTATAACTAATTTAATTAATCAAGATATTATTTTTCAGCATACTCAGTTAGAGGGTGAAATAGGAAAGAGAATGTTGGAAAAGTGAGAGAATAGATTCAATTACTTTTAATCAACAACATGGACACCCCGTTAGTAAACTATCTGGATTTGACTGTACTTGAAATGCCCTTATAAAAAAGCCACTGCTTTGAATAGCTCTTAATTTTCTCTTTAAACAAGAAATGCTTCAAGAAAGGGCTCAAGGAAATTGGAAGAGAAATGTGTGTTGACAGATGGGTGAGCCTTCCAGTGCTCTGCTGCCAGGTAAAATGAGTCCACTGGAGTCGCAATCCATTTCCTCCACAGCTGCAAGGCAGCTAGAGGCACATTTCACTACTTGTTAGTGCAGATCTAGTCCATTTGGAAACTGTCACGGGAAATAACAATTTGACGTTTAATAATTCATTCGTTGCTAAAGCCAATACTTTGGAATGGTATGTGAGGCATCACACATTTAATAGCAAGAGCTTGAGCTATTATTGGCAAGGTCATAACAACTTACTGGCTTTTGAGGCTTGAAGTTTAATAAGTACAAGAAAATAATGGTTCTTTACATACACATGACAACACATGGAAATTTCTGCTCTTTTAGTTCTGCAAATAATTAAATACTTCCTTTTAAAAATTTACAATATGTTTATGAAAACACAATTTATGAAATTCTTTTCTGATATAGCATACTCATAGAAAGGATTAAACTTATTTGTGGTGATGATGGAAAAAGAGGAAGGAAAATACTCCAAAGATTTTATATGTCTTATATTCTTTAATCCTCAAAAGAACTTGTGATAGTAGTATTGCCACCATTTCACAGGTAAAAAAATAAGGTTATTAAAACACTAATTCAGGTGCAAAAGATGACATAATTAATAAGTAAATTAACTGGATTTAAAGACAATTTTATCCAATTACAAGGCTTGTATAACTGCTACTATATTAAGCTATTCCTCAAACTTTGTTAGCCCATATTATTATAGGTTAATGGTTATTGGGGAAATTTTGATGGTTAAAAATAAATAAATTTATAAAATAGAGTATCACCTTAGCTGACCTCTACAGGAGTGCTAAAATCTACCTTTATGAATATATTATTTTCTTTTAATCATTTGTACCAGTTTTTTAAAAAGAAAGAAACCTTGGAGAGTACACCATGTAGGCCAGGATTCTCTAAATTTTGGTCCATAGGCCACCAGGTCTGAGGGATTTTTTTAAAAAGGATTGTTGTCTGACAAAAAAAAATCAACTTAGTTTGGCAAGATGCAGGGATAAATAAGCAGATTTCTTCACTGTTGAACTTTTCCAAGATTTTAGTGTTTATATGAATGGCAACATCCTAAAAGGCACTATGGAAGCATGGGTCTCCTAAGTGTACCTTTCACACAGGATTTGTTCTCTAGAACACCAGCTTGAAAAATACTCTTCTGTGTTCTTTCAGTGGCTGACACCAAGGGTGAAGGAAGAGAGGCAGGTTTGCTAAGGAAACAGAGGCAAATGTTTGAGTACCTTGGATCCAAGGAGATGTTTCCAGAAATGATAGAGTTCAGGGAGTTTAAAGCCCTCTCTAACAAACTGTGTACTTAATAAATTTGTGTAGTTCAACTGCACTTGAAGTACCAAGGAAGCAGCACTTTTGTTTTCTAAACACTCAACATACAGTTTAATTTTTTTTAGATGAATATGTGATGGTTAGCTGCAAATTAGGGTAATGAGTTCATTTCCATGGCTATTTCAGTGTGACCACTGCCAATTCAGTAACAACTCTTCCAATTGGTTCAGCATGTGACAATAGCAGTCAATAAATTAAATGCAGGTGGCCAGGCGTCTGAGCCATAGAGAATTGATGGTGTTATGCCAACATGGACCAAACTTAATGAGTGTAGCTTCCAAGTATTTGTATCACTTTTACGTATATTTAGAGTTGATGGTTGTTCAAATGCCATGACTTGAGCCATCCTTCTCCCAAATACCTTCCCCATATCCCCAAGGAATCATATCTGGAATTCTGCAACTGATAATATATTCTTTGGATTGAGAATTGCCCCCTCTGCATATCCATTTAGAAGTGAAAATACACCCAGAAGAGTAACATATGAAATTCCTTATCAAATATATTTGTGAAATACTTTTCTTCTGTGATAAGAGAAATTGGTTCTGACATATAGAATGGGAAAACAGGTCGTTGTAACACACCAAAAAGAATTTTACTTCTCAATTTGACTATAGACACTGACCAAAAAAAAAAAAAAAAAAAATCAACACAACCAAAACAAAAATGCCTCCCTCAGCCTCTTCTTTTTTCTTTTATTTCTTTCTTAATAGACAGAAACCTCTGTAGCTATGGTGAGAAGCCCAGACCAGCAATCCTAATACTCTAGGGTCATGACCAGTGTAGAAGGAGGCATAAATCAGTGTTGATAAAAGCTCTGCCATAATTGTCACTTGGAAAAACCTCTCAAATATACATAATTGGGGAGAGAATTAAGATCTTTAACATAACTAAGGGCTAAAACATGTGATACTAACTATAAAAATAATAATATTTTCCAAGGGAGAAGACGTAAGTGTGGATAAGAAAAATCAAATAAACTTATTGAAAGATGGAAAATATTAGCTGACTTTTTGAGTCTCCAAACCCAGAATGAGACACAGGAGCAGTAGTTGTTTCACAGGATCAAGCAGAGTTAGTAAATTGGTTTCATCTTTTACACTAATTCCAAAAGTAGATAGTGACCACTGGCTGCCCAGAACACTGTGTGAAGAAGGATGTTAAAACTGCCTCCAGGCTTGACATAAAAGAGTAGCATGATCAATTAAGTGATATCTGACATGTGCTACAACCATCTTATCTGGGTATGGAAGCCAAAGTTCTCCAAGGACAATTTTGAGCTGATACTGATAAGATCAAACACCTGAACCCAACCTGGGCTAACAGAAATGAATAGAATATATTCTCCAGCACTGGAAAATTCTTACCCCCTACATTTACATATTTTTAGAAGGGAAACTTCATTACCATCTCTCAGAATTACCTCTTTTAACAGGTTAGCAGGTGCCACCTAGTAACATGGAAAAATTTAATTTTGGGTTTAGGTGAGTTAAAACCATGTTTAATGTTTTAAAAAAATTAACATGGGCTCAGATAAAAATTATGTATGCAGTAAAAATAATAAAACACAGCCTGCCTAAATGTCTAAGAACTAAAAGGATCTACCTCCATTTGGTGCCAATTTCTGGCTCTATACCAGATGGACTTACTAATGGCTATGGTTCTGTGGGTTCTAAGAGGAAATGTAGAAACAGAAAAGTTCCCTCTAATGCACTGCCTCGCTACTTACAGCATGGCTCTATTTATAATTACATCTCAAAAATCAAATAACTCTAAGTCCTTTTTATTGTTTCCTTGATATTCATGAATCTAACATATTTAAACATACCATGTTGGTTTTTATCTAATCCCCAACAAATTGTCATATTTCGCTTTAAGAGAATACTTTAGGAAAAAAAGAATACTTTGCATTCTGTTGTCATAGTAACAAAATGTGCTAGTAGGCTGAAAAATTGACATTTTCTCCTGATGTTTATTATTCATGATACAGACAGCATTTCTCCCATCACCCCCATCAGCACTAAAAGGTCTCTCCATTTAAATGTAAACTGACCGTAAAAAAATAAAAGGCTTCAATTTTACTGGCCAAGAAAGGTGTCTGTCTTTGATATGCTTTCTTTCATTCTTTTGTGCTTCTGATTCAATACTGCCATAAAGAAGATGCTCTTTAAAAGTTTAAGGGACATTTGCCATTCCATCATGATCTGGGGCCTTTTCTTGCACATTAAATGCCAAAAGAGAGCAAAATTGTTCTTACCAACAAAAAGAATAATCCTAACTAACATTTCCACACTTAACTGAAGTGTGTAATTTAGTAAAATACTAACTAAAATTTATACTTTTCAAAATATTTGAGCAAACATGTCAACCAGCTTTTGCTTGTGGACTTTAGACAGACTTCTCAAACAATATGTGATGACTTCTCAACAATATTCAAAATAAAGCCTCACACAACCAACTTATTTCCATTTTAGAAAAAGGACATTTATACTTCTTTTAGGACAAATTCATTAAAAGGTGGTTTTCTATGCAGATATGTCTCTGTGAGACGAGAGAAAGTAGGCTTCCAATTACCAGTATCCAACCACTCTTTCCTCAGACAACCTGTTCAGCACATGCTTTCTTCTTTCCTGAATATGGGATCCAAAAAAGGTAAGAGCAGCCCATTCTACAGTTTTATAATGTGCAAACATGAAAGCAACCATTTAGTGAATTCTTCCTTCTTTGTTCATTTATATTTTAGATTTTAAGTAAATAATAAATAACACTTTTACTTTCTAGGATCTGTGGAATCTGATGGTTAGATGTGATCATTTGATCTGAACAAATAAATATTTATTAAATGACTAAATAATTGGACACTCAAGATAAAGAGTTGAGGGAGTTCCAGCAAGATGGTGGAGGAGTAAGTGGAATTACACCAATATCCTCCCAGGTCACATCTGGAATTACTTTTTTGGAGAAAAAGTCAGCTGGAGTTACCAACAAAACACCAGCTGGAAAGAAGTCCTATAACCACAGACAGAACAGAAGAGGATGCTTCATCACAACGTGACTGGCAGGAATAGCAGAAATGCGAGAGGGATGGCTGGGCCCCCACCTGAGGCAGCGGCTGAAGGGATGGAGCCAGGGGTTCCACCTATGAAGGGTGGGTTCTGATCCCCCAGCTGGGTGTCCCAGCCTACAGTAACATGGAGAAGAGGAAAGCAGCATCCAGCTGAAAAGGGTGAAAGCTATGGAGTTTACTAGCCTAAGAAAGCCCTGGAGACAGAGAACTATTAGGGTGACCACAATGAAAATACATTGGCACCAGCTACCCTGGGCTCCAGCAAAAGGAGGGCAGAGAGGACTGGAGACATGTGGGGAGAGATTGTGGTGGTGGCTTGGAGAAGAGAAGTGGGGAAGTGGCTGTGGGGATCCCAGTGCTGACTCATTGCCCACAGCTGAGGCAGACTGTGCTATACCAACTGGCTTCCATCTGAAGGGTCCTCATAGCCCCTCACATTGGAGGCAATCTGCCCTGCCCAGTGGTGCCTGAGCCTGGGGCCAATCACAATTCTTTGACTTACATCTAAATAAACCTCTCCTGCCCTGCCCTGATTGAGCACACAGACAATAGTTGGCACCTGAAGAGTTATCTCTTGCGCAGCAGCGCCTGGGCCTAGAGGCTGATTACAAACTCTCTGACTTACAGCCAGGCCAGTCAGTCAGCCACAGTGGCGTGCAAGCCTGGCGGCTGATCCTACATTCATTGCATTGCAACTGCATCAGTCCTTCTCGCCTAGCAAAGCCTGGTCCTTGTGGCTGATTACAAACTCTCTGACTTACAGCTGGTTCAGACAGTCATCCACACACAGTGACAAGTGAGCCTGGTGGCTGATCATGGATTCATTGGTTCACAACTGAGTTGGTTTGTCCCAGCCAGTGGCCCCAGGGCCTGGTGGCTGATCACAAACTCACTGAATGACAACTGAATCTTTCAGTCTAGCTCAGTGGCTCTTTAACCTGGAAGGTGATCACAGATTCATTGGATTACAATAGAATCTTTCAGGGAAGCCCACAGCCACCTGACCCTGGTGGCTAATCACAGATTCATTAGATTATAATTGAACCTTCCTTCTAGCCAAGTGGCTCCTGAGCCTGGTGGCCAAACATAGATTGATTGGATTACAATTGGATCTTGCTGCCTAGCCCAGTGGTGCAGGAGCCTGGCGGCTGATCACAGATTGATTTACATCTGAATCTGCACCTGAGCTGGAGGCTGTTCCATTGGATTACAATTGAACCTCTCTATCTAGCCCAAAAGGGCCTGAGTTTCATAGCTGATTTATTTACCATTGAATCAGCCTGTCACCCCAAGCAGCATCTGAGCCTGGTGGAGGGTCACAGACCAATAGGATTACAACTAAATCAATTCTTCCAGTTGAGCAGTTCCTTAGCCTGGCAGCTGATGACAGCCTGATTGGATTACAACAAAACCTAAAAATGGGGAGAAAAAGAAACAGTCCATCACCAAAAGGAAAGGAGGAATCCCCAGAAAGATCAATGGATAAAACAGAGGCAAGCAAACTATCAGATATGGAATTCAAAATAATGATGATAGAGAAGCACAATGAGCTCAGCCAGCTAAAAGAAAACTACAAACAACTCCAGGGGAACTACAAAGAACTCCAGGAAAGCTGTAAGGAATTTACTGAGAACTACACTAGCATTAAAAAGGACATAGAAACTATCAGTAAGAGCCAGGAGGAAATGATGAGTATAATTTCTGAATTGAAGAATACAATAGAAGGAATCAACAGCAGGCTAGAGGAAGTACAGGATCAGATCAGTGAGCTGGAGGACAATGTTGAAAAATATTCCAAGACAGTGCAAGAGAATGAAAATAGGCTGAACAAGAATGAAGAGATTTTAAGAGAGCTTCAGGATAACATGAAACATAATACTTTCTGTATCATAAGGATACCAGAAGGAGAAGAGAAACAAGGAATGGAAAACCTGTACAAAAAAGTAATGATAGAAAACTTCCCTAATATGATAAGTGAAAATGTTAATCAAGTTCAGGAAGCACAGAGGGTCCCAATGAGAATGAATCCAAACAGAACCACTCCAAGACACATTATAATTAAAAAGGCAAATTTCAAAGACAAGGAGAATTCTGAAAGCATAAAGAGAGAAGCAGCAAATAACATATAAGGGGGCTCCCATAAGGTTATCAAATGATTATTCAACAGAAACAATACAATCCAGAAGGGAATGGCAAAAAATATTCCAAGTAATGGGAAACAAAGGCCTGCAACCAAGAATACTCTACCCAGCAAGGCTCTCATACAAAATGGAAGGAGAAATAAGGAGTTTCCCAGTCAAAAGAAGACTAAAAGAATACATCTCTATGAAACCAACATTGTTTAAAAAAAAAAAGAAAAAGGAAAAAAACAGAGAAAGACAGAGAGGAGCACAGGTACAAAGGGGAAAAATAGCAATAAGTAAGTATCAAAAATAACCATAAATGTAAATGGATTAAATGCACCAATCAAAAGACATAGGACAGCCAAATGGATAAGAAAACATGACCCACATATATGCTGTCTTCAACAGACCCACCTCAGAACAAAAGATCAATACAGATTGAGAGTGAAGGGATGGAAAAATATATATCAAGCAATGCACATGAACAAAAGGCTGGAGTAGCAATACTTATTTCAGACAAAATAGATTTTACTATTATTGCCATAAAAAGAGACAAAGAGGGACATTTCATAATACTCAAGGGAACAATCCATCAAGAAGATATAATTGGTAAATATATATGAACCCAAATGAAGAGCTCCCAAATATATAAGGAAAATCTTGGAGGACTTCAAGAAGAATATAGACAGCAACATACTTATAGTAGGGGATTTCAATATCCCATTATCAACAATGGACAGATCTTCCAAAAAAAAAAAACAACCAAACAAAAAAACAAGATATTGTGGCATTGAACAAAACTCTAGAGGAAAGGAATCAAACTGATATACACAAAACCTTTCACCCCAAAGAAGCAAAATACACATAGTTTTCAAATGCACATGGAACATTCTCCAAGATAGAGCACATGGTAGGTCATAAGACAAGCCTCCACAAATACAGGAAAATTGAAATCATACCAAGCATCTTCTCAGATCATAATGGATTAAAATTAGAAACCAACCTCAGGAGAAAAATCTAAAAATACTTTAACTCCAGGAGACTGAATAACATGCTTTTATGTAAGGAATGGGTAAACAGAGAGATCAGATATGAAATCAAAAAGTTTCTGGAAACAAATCACAATGAATACACAACTGCCCAAAACTTACGGGACACAGCAAAGACAGTCTTCAGAGGGAAATTCATAACAATGCAAGCCTACCTAAAAAGGATAGAAGAAGCTTATACAAACAACCTAACCTAAAGCTGCAAGAACTAGAGGAACAATAACAAACAAAACCCAGAGCAAGTAGAAGGAAGAAATAATCACAATCAGAGCAGAATTAAATAACTTAGAATTGAAAACTACAATTCCAAGAATCAATAAGTCCAGGAGCTGGTTCTTTGAAAAGATAAACAAAATTGACAAGCCTTTAACCAGACTCATCAACAAAAAGAGAGAGAGGACCCAAATAAACAGAATCAGAAATTACAGAGGAGAAATCACAATTGATACTTCAGAAATACAAAGGATTGTAAGAATTTACCACAAATAACTATATGACAAGAAACATGACAACCTTGGTGAAATAGGAACATTTCTAGAAATGTGTAAACTATCAAAACTGAATCCAGAAGAAGCAGAAATCCTGAATAGAACAATAACAACTAGTGAAATTGAAGAAGTAATCAAAAATATCCCAAAGCACAAGAGCCCTGGACCAGATAGCTACACAGGTGAATTCTACCAAACATTTAGAGAAGAACTAACTCCTATCTTTCTCAACCTATTCCAAAAAATCCAAGAAGAAGGAAGACTCCCAAATTCTTTATATGAGACCAATATTACTCTTACCCAAAAACCAGGTCAAGACACAACTAAGAAAGAAAACTACAGGCCAATATCTTGGTGAACATAGGTACTAAGATTCTCAACAAAATATTGGCCTACCAGATCCAGCAATACATAAATAGATCTTACACCATGATAAAGTGGGTTTCATCCCAGGGATGCAAGGATGGTACAACATTCACAAATCGATAAATGTAATACACACATCAACAAAATGAAAGACAAAAAACCATATGATCATATCAATTAGATGCTGAAAAAGCATTTGATAAAGTACAGCAACCATTTATGATAAAAGCCCTCAGCAAAATGGGAATAGAGGGGGCATACCTCAACATCATAAAGGCCGTATACGAGAAGCCTGAAGCCAACATTATACTCAATGGTCAAAAACTAAAACCTTTCCCCCTAAGATCAGGAAAAAGACAAGGCTGTCCACTTTCTCCACTTTTGTTCAACATCATTTTGGAAGTTCTAGCCATAGCTATCAGAAAAGAAAAAGGAATCAAAGGTATCCAAATTGGAAAGGAGGAAGTCAAACTGTCATTATTTGCAGATGATATGATAGTGTACATACAAAACCCAATAGGCTCCACCAAAAACTTGCTTGACCTAATAATCAAATTTAGCAAAATAGCAGGATATAAAGTCAATATCCAGAAATCAAAAGCATTTTTGTATACCAGTAATGAAACATCAGAGTTAGAAGCTAGATAACAAATACCATTTACCATAGCAACAAGAAAAATAAAGTACTTAGGAACCAGCTTATCCGAAGAGGTTAAAGACCTGTACTTAGAAAATGACAGAATATTGAAGAAAGAAATTAAGGAAGATACAATTAAATGGAAGCATATACCATGTTCATGGATGGGAAGAATTATCATCATTAAAATGTCTATACTACCCAAAGCAATCTATAGATTCAATGCAATCCTAATGAAAATACCAATCACATACTTCACAAAAATAGAAAAAATACTTCAGAAATTTATACAGAGCCAAAAATGTCCACCAATAGCCACTTCAATCTTGAGAAAGAAGAGAAAGGTAGGAGGAATCATAATACCGGATATCAAACTATGCTACAAGGCTACTGTCATCAAAACAGTCTGGTACTGGCATAAGAATAGACATATAGATCAATGGAACAGAATAAAGAGCCCAGCAATAAATCCAGGACTCTATAGTCAATTAATATTCTACAAAGGGGGAAGAAACATAAACTGGAGTAAAAACAGACGCTTCAACAAGTGGTGTTGGGAGAATTGGAGAGCAACATGTAAAAAGATAAAACTAGACCACCAACTTACACCTACACCAGAACAATCTCAAGATGGATAAAGGACTTAAACATTAGCTGTGCCACCATAGTGTTCCTGGAGAAAATATAGGGAGTACAATTTTAGATATCCTAGGCAGAAATATGTTTACTAATACTTCTCTAAGGACAAAGGAAATAAAGGAACAAATAAACAAATGGGACTATATCAAGCTGAAAAGTTTTTGTTCAGCTAAAGAAAATACCAGCAAAATTCAAAGGGAACCAACTGTATGGGAAAACATAGTTGCCAATGATACCTCAAACAAAGGTTTGATATCCAAAATCTATAAAGGATGTATGTGCCTCAACACCAGGGAGACAGACAGTCTAATTAAAAATGGGCAAAGGCAGAAATTAACCCTGGACTCTATGGTCAACTCATATTTGACAAAGGGGGAAGGAACATCCAATGGAGTAAAAACAGTCTCTTCAACAAATGGTGTTGGGAGAACTGGACAGCAACATGCAAAAAGATAAAACTAAACCACCAACTTACACCATACACCAAAATAAACTCAAGATGGATAAAAGATTTAAACATAAGCAG
>PVIW01017833.1:0-13060 GCA_004026585.1 Noctilio leporinus
TGGAGAGTATTATGCTTAGTGAAATAAGCCAGTCAGTGAAGGATAAATATCATATGATCTCACCCATTACAGGACAATAATGAGCAATACTAACAACAAGCAAAACAGAACCAAGTATATGAATACAAGGAATCGGCCTTCAGTGGTCAGGGGGAAAGGGGTTGGAGGGAGGGGGGAGGGGGAGGCAGAGGCAAGAAAGAGGAGCAGCTTAGACAAGAGCCTAGTATAAAGGTACCATGGACATGGACAACAGGTGGGATTGATTTTGGGGGGAATGGGTGGGTGGGGAGGGGGACAGAGGGGAGCAAAAAGGGGATGGATGTAATACAACAATAAAATAAAAAAAATAAAAAAAAAGAAGAAACCTATTCCTCAACAGGGTAAGTGATTGCCAAAGGATATTAAGTGATAGTGGTGAATTTAAAATTGGAACAGGGAACTAACTTTTTAAATACATTCTTTGATTTCTAAGCATTTTGCAATGCATTTCTAAAAAAAAACCAAGAAAAGCTGAATATATCCTGTCCTCAAAATAGGATGGAAGCAATGAAAGAACACTGAATCAGAGACGGGATCCATCCAATCCTAGGCCACTGACTGACTGACCCCATGCAAGTGGCTGTTCTTTGAGGGTTTCAGTGTTGTCACCTATACAAAGAGGGTATTGAGCTAAATTAGCTCTAGTGTCCTTTTAGGATCTAACAGTATATGAAATAATTACTGTTCAAGTAAGTTCAAGGTTTTATATGTGATTAATTCCTCTCCACCATCCCCTCTCTACTTATTCCTCCTGCTCTCATATACATCTTACTAACCTAGGAGATAATTCCATACAGGTAAATTGTGGGGACATCAGAACCTGACCTACCAAACATCTCTACCCCCCTAAGTTTGCCACCATGCTCCTGCCTTATCTACGGTTGCCTGAATTTCCCCCAAAGAGAGTCTCTTTTTGAGGATTTAAGAGAAAGTTGACAGATACAATGTATTAGTTTGCTAGGGCTGCTATAACAAAATCCCATGGATTAGGTTGCTTAAATAACAGAAATTATTATTATTATTTTTTGCAGTTCTGGAAGACAGAAATCCAAAATGAAGGTGTCAGGAGTTTTAGTTTATTTTGTTCTCTCATTGCTTTGCTGATGACTGTTTCTCACCATGTCTTCACAAGTCTCTCCTTCTGTCTGTGTGTCACCTGTGTTTTTATCTTCTCTTTTAATAAAAGCATAAATCCTATTAGGCTAAGTCCCACTCTAATCATTTCATTTAACCTTAATTACCTATTTAAAGACACTATCTCCAAATGATATCACACTCTCAGGTACTAGAAGTTAGTTTGATCTTCGACAAGTAAGTGGGTGGGAACAATTCAGCCCATAACATACTGACTCTAGAAAGATTTTCTTAAAATATTCTCTAGAGGTAAAAAAGTAATGCCATAGAATAGATCACCAAAGTGGGATATAATTAAGGGAAAAGTATAAAATCTGGAATGGAGAGTATCTAATGAAGTGGATTGGGATGCCTGGAAGACAGCCTTTGCAGAAAACTGGCCTTGCCCACTGCTGTCCTTGTAGAAATAATGAGTTGGATGAAAATAAACCCAACTTATTGATGTGTCTTAAGAATATTGTGTCAATATTTGGAAGGGGCCTTGGCAGAAAAATGAAACAGTATTTTGCATATTCAGCCCTAGAATCCAATGCTTTTCCTCATCCCAAAGTTGCATATTTTTCCAGGTTTTAGTTCGCAGGACCACAAGCAACCTTTTAACTGAAGAATTCTCTCTGGCAGAAGAAATGTTCAAAAAACTACTGAAAATATTTGGCTACTTTTTGCAATTATTGCATTATTGCTATATATTTTTTCATTTTCAGGCTGAAGAAACAATAACGCAGTTGCCTCTCATAGGTTTGTACAAGTTTTCAGTTTCTCATCCTAAATGCAGATATGGCATGTATATCACTCACTATTCAAAAAATGTCTAGATGTCACCATTTAATATGGTTGCCTCTAGACAATTAAAGTTGAATTAATTAAAATTAAATAAAATATAAATTTAGGAACTCAGTTGCACTAGCCTCATTTCAAGTTCTCAACATTCATAAATAGCATATGTACCAAAAGATAGAGAGCATTTGCATTATCACAGAAAGCCTATTGGACAGCATTAACCTAATTATTTTTCAGGTAGACACCTATCGATAAATACCAAATATCATCTCATTTAAAGAGCCAAACTTGTAGTGTAAAGTATTTTGTTCCTGTATCAGTTAGCAATGGTTTCAGCTATGAATAATAAAAACCCAGTTATGGTGGCTTAAACAAAGAAATGTATGTTATTCCTATTGTAGAGTCAGTTGTTTAGCAATGCCAAGGCCCATGTTGCCATGATTTTCTTGGCTTTACCATCATAGTTCGAAGGTGACAGCTTTGGCTTCAGTTATTACATTCATATTTAAGGGAAGAGAAGGATGGGGAAATCTGTGTTACCTATATCAGGAAAAAGTAAAACTTCCCCAGAAGTCCTGTAATCAATATTTGCATGTATCTTAGCTTCAGGGGTTTTGTATGCCTACGCATGGAAGATGGTAAGGAGTAATAGATTGGGATTAATGGTTAGAAGAGCCAACCAACAAACATCTTTTTGATAGTATTTATGAAAAACATTTTCTATCATCACAGGGATTGATGTTAACAAGATGCAAAACATTATATTTTGTTATTCTTCTAAGAGAATAAGTATGTAAGATCTGGGCTTACTCAACAATCTATATCCCTTTTATTGACAAAGTAGAAAGAGTGGCTACCTCTAAGTGAGTTGTATTTGCTGACTGTGATCATGATTGCCCACTGCAGTAACTAGTAAGTTTATTAGGTTACTTATCCTAAGTTTGGTCATTTGTAGGATAAAGATGATTATGAAAAGCAAATGGGCCAACATGTGTGAAGTATGTCTGGCATGGAATAGCTACTTCATAAACATTACTTCTGATTCCTCCTTCTTTGTGTATGCTGTACAGTGGTCCCAAACTGAGCTCTCAGAAATTATCCCTGAGAGTCTTATAAAACTTCCAAATACAGAAATATGAAAATTAGCCTACTCATATATACTTAGAAAAAATACATATCTTAAATCTTTTGTTTAAATCTAGCAATGTCAAGCATCACAATCTGGTCTTTTACTTCCTTTGACTTAACGATTATTAAAGAGAAATAAAGTTTAATTTTTTCCTTTAAATTTCTTTTGCTTAGTTAACTTGCAGATCTGGACATAACTTACATCAAGTTAACCTCCACTTAGTGAGCTTCAGAAACTAAGGTGTGTGGAAGAAGAGGGACTCACAGAAGCAAACATGGGGAACGATGATGACTGGCAGATTTATTGTCTCCTCAGGAACTTTAGGAAAGAAGAATAGTTGTCAAAAGAAATCGGCTGGGCCCCAGCAGAAGCCATGCTGGGGAAAAGGGAAGAAGCTGATAAAGATTTCCAAAAGAATGAAATCTTCCCTAATATTAACAGAGCAAAAGCCTTGGAACCATAGAGCCATCCTCAGGCAGAGAGAAAAGTGCATGATTAGAGCAATCATTTTGAATTGCTACTGGCTGTTTCCCCCCTTGGAGATGGTGGCCAACTGGGGCTGCAATCAGCTTAAATACACTTACATCAAAAGAAGTAGCCCCAAGGGAACAAGTATACTTGAGGAAGATCTGTTGTAAATTGTTGCCCTGATGGAGGGAATCTGCGAATTCTAGGTTTCCCTGTAAGATAAATTGGTTTAAAAATTCTATTGGCTCTTGCAGTGTAACAAGGATTTTAAAGGTGGAAAAGGAGTTATTTCTTATTTGTTATTATTCAACTTGAAGTTTCCCGCAAGCCTGTCTTAGGCCTCCTTCTTCTGAAATAAGACTCTTCACTTGGAAGCCTGGGTACCATGACAGCAAGAAGGAATTCACAGAAGGGTAATTAAAATGACCTAATGAGACTCATAGATGGAGAGCAGGAAGTCAGCTGGTTGGAGGAGGAGGGTGTTAGAGGGTGGAGGGACGGAGCAAAAAGGAAAAAGGACTCATAGACATGGACGACAGTGTGGGATTGCTGGAGGAAGGAGGTATAAGGGGACTAAATAGTAATAGAAAAATACAATAAAGATTCAAAAAGGACTAAGAGGAGTGATGAGTAAATTTGGTTAGATAGTGAAGAAGAGAATGGTAAGCACTTTGTTCTATATTTGAAAAGCAATAAATAGGAAAGGCCAAAGGGAATTATTTGCTGTGTTACTTGAGGCATAATGAAGCATAACATGGTAAAATGAGAGTAAGGAGAATGTAATGAGTACTTAAAATGTCTCCTGTTAGGAGCAACTACAGATTAGACTACTTAGAACAGGCCTCATTTAGCACAATGGGCTTTCTCTGGGCTTGGATGTGATGGGTTAGTTACACTGTAGAATCCTTTCTTCCAGAGAGACACCATGAGCACTTAAATAAGTATTTAAGGTTATTTTAGGGTACGGTGAGAATGATGTTGCAAGAAGGAATTCTCTATTGCTTTGCATATTCAACAGTTTAGAACTGCATGTTCTTTTTTCTTGAACATTGTCCTGGTTTGGGTATCCACAAAACCAGAGCTTGAAATAATAATTCAGGTGCATGTAAATTTTGGAGGATGTGACATTAGAGAGGGAGAAAGGGAGGGAGGAGTAAGATGGGAAAAGGAAAATCCAATAAAGGCTGCATTATAAATGTCTTATGCTCTTGCAGGCAGTAGGGCTCAGATCCTAGAATGCCTCCCAGGATTCTTTTCCTTAGATATGGCAGGTGGAAGCATTTATCTGCTGGCTCCCATTACTGTCAGTTAAGGATTACTCACAGAGATGTTAACTTCCCAGCACTTTCAGGGGCTGGCTTCCTACAGATTTGACAGAAACACAAAAGATTCATGGGGTAGAAAGCAGTTAAGGTACGCAGAACTGTCTAGAACAGATAAGGCTAAATTCAGAGATGGATCAAGGAGATGGAACCTAAGGCACCACAACACGTGCTACAAATCCAACTCACCCTGCTAAGCACCTAACTCATTGAATTCAGACTTCCAAGATGGACAACATGTACTTTATATATAGCAACTTTGACTCTGAAATGTCAGAGATTGTGCCCTTCTTCCAAGTTGACTGCTTTCCACACTTACAGTTTCTGTATCCTTTTTATTATTATGACCTCTTGGGGCTTCATTAACTGACAGATCCAGTTTTATGCAGAGATTATAATTCTCTGTATAGCCATTTACTTCTTCAAACCTGTCTCATCCGGTTCATCACCGAATCAGCAGATACTCCATGATTTATTTTGAAACTAGTAAAATTACTTACTTTCAGTATATATTCAATAAGTGTAGGTTGATTGGTTTTTCATTTCCACCCATTTTTTAAAATTAAAAAGGAATATGTGCCCTGGCTGGTGGCGCAGTGGGTAGGGCGCTGGCCTGCGAACCCAGGGGTCGCGGGTTCGGTTCCCCAGCGAGGGCACATAACCAGGTTGCAAACCAGGTCTCCAATCAGGTCTGTGGCTGGAGGCAGGTGAAACGCAACCATACACTGATGTCTCTCTCCCTCTCTGCCTCTCTCCCTTCCCCTCTTTCTAAAAATAATTAAATAAAATCTTAAAAAAAAAAAAAAAAAAAGGGAATATGTGCACATGATAAAATTCAAGCAATACAAAAGTTTATACAATGAAAAGTTATTTTTCATCTTACCTTGAACACCCAGTTTCCCTCCCCTGATATAGTCATTATTAATAATTCTTTATTTTTCATTTAGAAGTTGTATGTGGATGTACAGTTATTCTTACATTTTCATTAAAATTGCAAGTGGAATCTTGTTGGATACATGATCTGTACCTTATTTTTACTGAACAAATATCAAAGATTGTTCAATAATAGCACATATAGACCTACCTCATTCATTTTAATGGCTATCTGGTATTCCATTGTACAGATGTCTTCTTTCTCAATCCAATTTTTCTGCTTTCCAAAATATTTCTAGCACTATAATAATCATAATATAATATTTAAATTTCCCCTCTTATTAGCCAGGATAGACTTGATTATGCTATGGTGTGTTAGTTTTCTAGTGTGGTAACAAATTAGCACACACATTTGTTATCTCTGTTTTTATGTGTCAGAATTCTGGGCATGAGTTTTCTGGGTCCTATGTTTGCTGTCTCACCAAGATGAAAATCAAAATGTCAGCTGGGGCTGTAATCTCATCCAAGGCTTGAGGATCTCTTTCAAGCTCATTGGATGTTGGCAGAGATCATTTCCTTGTAGCTGTATGACTGAAACTCCTGTTTTCTTGTTAGTGGTCAGCTGAAGACTGTTCTCAGCTCCTAGAAGTTGCCCTTGTCCATAGACAATTAAAACATGGCTACTTGCTTCTTCTACATCAGTATGACTGCCTGCTTCTTAATTCTTTTAAATGCTTACCTCATCAAGCTCACCAAGAATATTTTCGCTTTTGATGAACTCAGAGTATAACTGGTGGAAGTGGGACTCTTGCAGAGTCTAAAGGAAAGGAATTTCCTGAGACCTATTCATGGGGATGTGGCTCTATAGTATGGTTTCTTGGTGATATACAATTTAGGGGATTTCTTTCCTGACTTTCCATTGTCCAATCACCATTAGTTTTGCCATGAAAAAAGTCCAATCTTATCTTCAACAAGGCCAGGATGAAGGCCACTGCCCAGAGTTTATGCTCCATATTAGAGTCCAGTCCAGTCCAGCATCTGGCTGGCTCATTGTGTGTTTTTAACTGCAGTCTGTTGCTGTGCTTCAGTGTTCAGGCTCCCTCTTGGATTCCATGGAGAGAAAGTACATGTGCTATGCGAGTGCGGATCACTAGTGAGTGAGTGAGAAAGAGAGAGAGGGAGAATGAATTAGTCCTTTTGCAGACCATACCATCTACTGCTAGGCCCACATGGTTGCATTCTTCCAGCTTGGAGAGTGTGTGAATATTCAGATGAATGCTTTGCCTGGTGGGAAAGGGAGATAGTTGGGGGGTTGGGGGGATTGATTTTGTGTTTCCCTTGGAATTGTATTAGCTTGGACTTGTGGTAGGCCAGATGCCTTTCTCAAAATGAGCAACCAACTTCACAAGCTTTTGCTGCCTTTAGATGGGGCCACTTCCCAATCAATCACTTTTGTGTCCAGGCTACACTGACAGGTCTCTATGGCCCTGCACCTCCTCCTACCCACTTTGACTTCTACTGTGCTTGTACCTGCCTTTCCCTGAATCCACCTGGCAACCTGTTACCAGAGTGGGGAAGGGAGGGATGTTAATTGTCTTGGCAGAGCACAGTGCTCTAGTCCCCTGGAGTGTGAAGCTGTAGCTTCCTAAATGAGCAAGCAGGCTGTTTTCTTCAGGTTATTAAGCTCAATATCTAGGTTGTCTTTGCTTCCCCTTTCTAGCTCAACACCTACAATAACAAAAGTCAGCTGATTAAGGATCTCAATCATATCTATAGTATTTTTTATCATATCATGGGAGTGATATCCCCTGATATTTAAAGTTCTTGTCCACCTTCAAGGTGAGGGCATCATGGGGGCCGTATAAGAAGTCTACCTACCTCATGTAGTAACAAGTACTTCCAAAATATTAGTGGTTTAAAAACAATGAAGGTTTACTTTGCACTCAATATACATGTTTGTCATAAGATCACAAAGGAGCTTTACTCATTGTAATCATGCAAAAGCCTATACAGATGGGTCACTTGCCCTTTGAACATTGCTGATGGCCATGCCAGTGAGAAAAGAGAAATCTGGGGGACATCTTGTCTTGACAATTAAATACTTTAGTTATAATTTATTGACCAGAATTACATGACACCACCTGATCACAAGAAGGCTGGGACATGAAACACTATTATACCATATGCCTAAGAAACTGACAACCATTTACACACACACACACATGGACCAATGTGGTACTCAAACAGATATTTCAGAAAGGTCCTTTCAGGTTTTCACATTGAATAGCACTGTGCTTCATTCTGAGATATCTTATAATTAACTAGTGGTAGATTATAGATGGTAGCTATAAGGAAGGTGGACTATTTTGATTCCCTGTTCAAAGAATATCTGTTCTTACATATGAAAGTTTCATGTTTGAGAAAGCTGTCAGTTGAAGGCTGTTTGATGGCTTTGGGTTCTTTAGCTATAGGGCTTACCCTGTTGTATAGTGATGGACCTTGACAATATCCAAGTTCCCAGGAAAAGATAGGTGACCCAGAGAACAAAAGAAGATAGTACATTGAAGATAGGATGAACAGTCAGCAAAAATTTGTCAATAATAAAACAGGCTGGGTAGAGTTTATTTTCTTTTGTGAACTACTTTACAAAATTTTGCTAACTTCCTTTCCAGAATTTCAAATTCTGAAATATTCTTTAAGTCCAGCATGCTCTGCAATATCTTTTTCAAATGGACATCCAGTCTCTATGTGACCATATCTAAAAACAGGGACCTTGCTACCCTCTGAAGCAATGTATTCCTTTTGCATGAGTAAAAATACCAATTATATACAAATGTAAAAAGAATTGTATGATCTTTGAGTGCTTATCACTTAAGCAGTGATTGCATCTTGCTATTCTTGTTCCAGCTATCTCCCATCCACATTTGCATTTCAAGCAAATATTACATATCAATTTACTAACTCACATATACTCCAGTGAAGTATCTAACACATAAAGACTTCTTTTAACCACTACTTATCAATCACTTAATTTTAGATAACTCTACTTATGAGAACCTTCTTCCTTGAATATTGTGCTACAAGTTGACTTCCTATAAATTGTTCTCCTTCATCTTAATTTGTCTTTTTGAAAAAAGCAGAATAAGCTCTCTATAATTTATAAGACTGTGTTGCAATGTTTAAATTATATTTGGTGTAGGTTAAGATATCTACCTTTTCTCCCTGCCCATCCTATAACATTCTATCATTGAACATACTACATTTTATTTACCTGTAAGGCCTATGATGAACTTTGTTTATTATCTTAGCCAATGCTCTTTTGAACACATTCCAAATGAGCAAGATGCTTCTTAAAATGAGATATTAGAACATAATTCAATTCCCTAGAGATAGTCCAGCCACTGAAAAATGCAATGTTCTTTTCCTTGGTGAATAGCCATGCAAGGTGAATTTCCCAACAGGAGTACTGTTGACTCACATTGAACTTTTAGTCAACTCAAACAACAGTATTTTTTATATAAATTGTTACAGAAGGACTTTTTTTAATGTATGGAATATATTTTGCTGAATCTAAATATAGGCTTGGCATTTTTATCCTAATTATCTCATTAGTTTCCACTTATCTTAGTTCTGTCATTCAACAAATGAGCCAGTTCTCATGGTTTTACGCCAGGCCTCGACAGGTCTTCATAAAGTTGATAGCAAGGCAGGAAAGTCAAATGCAAATAGGCCTGGGCTGTGGAGTGGGACAGCCTGGGAAAAATCCTGGCTCTACAGTATATACCAGCTGTGTCTTATGGGTGGGTGCCCTTACCATTCTCCCTCTTAATTCTTCATCTTTATAATGGAACATATAAAAGTTTTCACACCATATAGTTTTATGCATAGTAAATCAATTAGTATGTAAAGTGCTTAAAATTATCATTATTAATTACACATGTTTCAAGAGCAGAACTTGGAGCTCATGGACCAACACTGTTTGGGCAGAGTCCTTTAACCAGCAAAATCCACCTAAATGTTTTAAGTACAAATGTTTCTATCTTTTATACAAGACTACCATTCAAAGCTTTGTAAAAATGCCTTGTTGATGTCAAGATACACAATTTTGAGGGGGGCTTCTGATTAATTTTCATATTTGTTCATTAATTTTGCTTAAGCAACGTAATAGCCATAGCAAAAAATCATAACTCAGTTTCTTTTGAAAGTCAGATTGTAACCATCATATGGGGCATGACATAAATGCAAATATCTCTTGACCTATACTTTTGGGCCTAGCAGCATCACCAGGGAATGGGTTGGAGAGAGGATTGTTGCTTTAGAAGTTTATGCAGAAATATCCTGAAATCAGTTGATAGAAGTTGGATGGTAAACCATGAAGTATGAATTACATGAGCTCATGAGCTGCATATGAAAAGGAATGCTCACCCCAAACTAAGAGAGTAATATTCTAAGACAGTTGACTTAAAAAAGAGCAACAGCAGCATGGGAAACATGGATGAATATCTGTAAAACATGTCTAATAAAAAGAAGAATCCAAACTAGCCCAGAAAAGTAAAACTGTTAAAGGTTATCACTATATGCATCGAGAGGATGAATTGAACATTTATAATAGAACTCCAATCATATGCTTTATAGTTTGAAATAAAATTAGGTGTCTTATTATCTATTTCCCTAGAATATCAAAAGATCTGGATTGCTTTTCATCAAATATAGAACATAACCATATAAAAACCTTCTTATTTGTAAATAATGCAATGGTTTGACTTAAAACAGAGGCCAAACAGCATGCCAGATTTCACTTTGGGTAGAAACTGGGGCTGAGGAGAGACAGGTAATAGACAAGTAAGAGAGGTATGATTTTTTTCTTTTTCCAGCTAGAAGGATATTGGCTGCCAGTTGATAATGATGCACTTGATCAAGTAAAAGCTATTGATCAGGAAAACAAATGGTGAGCCCTACAACAATTATTCTATTCAGTTTCTGGGCTTTCCCCAAACTGACTGGGTTTGAAATGCAAAGCTGAACCTAAATGGACATACTGTTCTATTGGTAAAATCACACTGAGATGCAATGAGACATTGGAATATAATACATTGGAGACAATAACAGATTAAAGAAGCCATTATTAACAGTGTAACATCTTCAATCCAATCAAAAAGCAACAAGGACTTCAGTTCTACTGATTCTCTTTTCTTGCAAATGTCTTCAGATCCTAGAGAGAATCTGCTTTATTATGATTGTCAGGAAATCAAAACAGGCTGAGGTTTCTATCCAATGACCTTGTACAGGGGTAGCTCTATGTAGTATGGGCAGGACAAGGCAGCAGCATGAGTTTATTCATTTGTACTTTGGCCATAGAGTGACAAATGTGGTGACCAAATAAATTATGAAAATTGAAAATTATTTCAAGCCTACAGTAATTATTATAATTATAGGACTATGTTAACATTAAATTTTAATTATTTATAGTAAACTTTATTTAAAAGTGGTTAATAATTCTTTTAATCATGGCAAGTAATACAACTAGTGAATATATAAGATTCTTATTTTTTAGTAAAGAAGTAGGCATTTTCAATAACTTTTATAGCATCTGTAAGAAAGTCTCTAGATATTGATATATAGCTAAATGAACTGGGAACCCTCCTTTTTGCTTCAGACAACATTCCGGTACAGACTGAGCAAACCAAGTAAGCAGTTCAAGCAGTTCCTTTGATCAGATTAATGGTGTTCATTTTAGTTTTTATGCACTTTAAGGACAACTCGCACCTTCCAATACATTTCTCATTTTCTATGATTTCAAAAATTACCATCAAACATTCTGTGATTCTGTTTTTCAGTACCCCATGTAGTTTGAATCATTAGAACCCAGGGGGCTTGTGCTTCATTATTATCCCTCAAATGTGAGAGGTGGAAAGAACACTGAAATGAGAGTGAGGCAGCCACTTCTACCTCCATTCAAAACCTACCATAGATGGTGTTCTCAAGTACCAAAGCAGCTAGAAGACAGGATAGGGAGCGTGAGACGTCTTCAGGACCCTAGGAATTGGAACGGGCAGCATCTGGACACAGGGGAGCAGAGCCCAGAGACAGAGGAGGCCAGCAGGACAGTAGGTGGGGTGTTCCCAACCAACTGGCCGTGGGGCCGAGGTCGGCTCTGGGCAGGGGCGGCTCTGCCCAGAGGGGCACGTTTGACTGGGACCAGTTTCAGGCTCCCTAGCGACTGGAAGTCTCAGCAGTGAAGTGCAGGCGGCGAGGGTGAACGCCGTAGGGAATGCGGAATTGAACTCTTGCAGGGGAGGGACTGTGTGAGAGACTCGCCCCGGCAACAGGGAGAGGAGACTCCGAGCATGCGCGGCTAGAGGCGGAGGAGAAGAGTCCTGCGGGAGGCCGGAGTGGGGGAGCGGGAAGTGCACCGGCCGGGGCGGCGAGAGGGCCGAAAAACGGAGCTGCTGGGCCGCTGGGGAAACAGCAGCTAGAAGCCCCTGCGAGGGGGGAGGCCCAGCCCTGCGCAACCACACAGGCCCCCAGGCTCCGCGGGAAGCTCCAAGCGGTGGTGAGCCGGCGAGCCGGCGAGCCGGCGAGCCAGAACTAGTGGCGGGAGACCCGCCATTGCTGGACACAAAGGCCGCACTGCCCACGCCTGGGAGGGGCTCATCACAGAGGCCATGTAAAGGACTCCGCGGAGAGCTGATTGGCTTGGAGGCGTGGTGCTCGCCCCGGAAGGGCGGGACAGTGTAGGCGGACCCCAGACAGTGTTGACTGACAGGCCTGGCCTCCTCCCAGAACTGCCGGGGCGGGACCAGTCTGCACAGGGACCGCGAAATTGCCGGCTGCCCTGCAGAAGTGCTGGGAGCAAGTCCTGGGCAGGAACCTCCACCAGGAGTGGGAGGGGGCTCCCTGCGGGGTCCAGAACACCGGTAGCCCTAAAACCCAGCCAGGCTGATGAAGGCCCAGCATACCTGGGGGCAAACACTCAGAATCAGCCCTACTGCGACAATCAGAGGCCCTGCCACGCACCAAGACCAGCTAGAATATAGACTATAGACTGTAAAGTCCTGACCAAGAAAAAGAGGCAGCCTCAGGAAAGGGATTGCTGCCAATCTCAAGCACCTGAATTACCGAGAGCAATATGAACTATTAAGCCCCAACATATCCTTTGCAAAAGTTACTCCTCACATATTCTTAATCCCCCCTATACCTCAATTCACCTAAATACCCAAGACCCTCCCCTACTCTCGAATTAAAGTCTATTCACTCTGTGGCTATAATGCATTCCCAGTCCTCAATCTAAGTATTCCTCCCTTCCCCAGCCTTT
>PVIW01017834.1:0-13058 GCA_004026585.1 Noctilio leporinus
AGCTTAGACAAGAACCTAGTATAAAGGAACCATGGACATGGACAACAGGTGGGATTGACTTTGGGGGGAAAGGGTGGGTGGGGAGGGGGACAGAGGAGAGAAAAAAAGGGATGGATGTAATACAACAACAATAAAATTAAAAGAAAGGAAAAAAAAAAAAGAAGAAGAAAGGACTAGTTAAACAATATGTATGAAAGATCCATGGACATGGACAACAGTGTGACAATTGGCTGCAGGAGTGGGAGTTGGGGTGGGGTGAGTGAAGGCAGGCAAAGGGTGAAAAATTGGGATAACTGTAATAGAATAACAATAAAAAATAATTAAAAATGCAAAAAAAAAGGAGACCATTATAGAATTTAGAAATAATAAGTGATTTGATGCAAGATATCTAAGGTGCAGATTGATTTGTGTTTGTGGTCACATGTCATTTTGATTTCCTATGGCAATAGTTTCCAACATAATTTTTAAACCTCCACTTTCAATTTCATTCAGATCTCTAACTTATAAAACATTCAGTAGAGCTCCTGTAATTGAAACTGCCTCTTCTTGGCCCTTTTGAGCCCTCTGCTGTGTTCCTGAGGATTAGCTCAGCTTAGCTATATGGCTTTGGGATACTCCATACGCAACTTTTCTAATTGAAATATTTAAGAATTGCCAAATAATTTAAGCCACTTTAATCTGTCTACTGTCTAATGTATTCATAATCACATTAGATACTATACAAAATACAGGAAATTGTAAGAGTTACTCATGTCTCTCCAGGTGCTAATTTAAGAGAGGAGATAAAAACACATGAAAAGAACATGAACAATCATGTAGTTAATTAAGTATAATTACATAGATGGTCTGGGGGTTCTTCCCCACAGGCACCAGGGCTGAGTTTTGAAATTTACTAAGTCTAAACTATAGATGTTACAATCCCCTGAAGGGTTGTCCATATGTGAGTATGGAAAAGCTTTGGCTTCTAGGACATGGTGACAGGGATGCATTTTATTTCCTTTGTCTGACAACACTGAAGGTAGCAGTTAAAATAAAAATGAAATCTATTCTGTAATGCAATGTATGAGGCATAATAAAAAGAAGAAATCCACTGAATAATCTTTGGTATTTTGAAAGTGGCTTCCTGTACATTATCATAGATATGAATTTATTACAATAGCTCTTGTGTTGTAGCAGGAACTGCTATGTTCATTGGAAAGATGAAAAAATCCAACAAAAGACCTCAAGTGACTTGTCTTAGGCTACAGAGCCAGTCATAGATCTGGGAATGGAACTTGGCATTCCAGACACCTTCAACAAAGGTTTCCTTTAGAACTGAGACAGAGTAAACAGTGGACATTTTTGTGGGCTGCCTGAATATTTTTATTAATAGTGATTTTTCAGTCTATAACAATCTTCCATGCTTGTCAAAGTAGCGTTGGATGAAAATTTAACATTAATTACTTGGACATGGAGGCTTGATTTGGAATTTAACATTTAATTACTTGTACATGGAGACTTGATTCATGCTTATTTTTCATTTTTTAGTAATCTTTCAAATGCCCTGGAATTAACTTGAACCCCTTAATTATTTGATCACATTCTGCTCCAATAGCAATTGTTAGGAATTCAAGCTTGCTTGCCTGAAATCTATCTAGTGGCAACCACCTAGACAGTAATAGTGACAGGCATTCTTTAGATTCTTGTAGTTATTTAGCTCTTGAGTATTATTAGTGAATGAGTTGAAAACATTTCCCCTGTTGGTTGAAAAATCTCAGAAAGTCTCCACCTCAGTCACATGTTGAGCTCAGAGTCATTATTTTCCATGACTTTATGGGAAGGGAGGGGGCAAGGAAAGATCAGAAAGAAATGTGATGTCCTAGTAGGGCAACTGAGTGACAAACCTGGACAACTTAAGCTCCAGGGATGTAGCAAAGATGAAAGAGAAATCAGAATAGAGACAGGGGGTTGGGGACCCTTTGGCTTTTTCACACTGGTCATTGGGATATTTTTATACATTTTCTCAAAAATACTATATATTTTCTCTGGCTAATGCTACATGTAGTCATTTCCACTGTTCTGAATGTCTAGAGGCTCATCATCACCCCCCTAATGGATCCAGCCATGCGGTGCTGTGGAGCAGCACACTCAGCTTCAGGGCTGGAGAAGGGGCTACTTGCAGGGCTGCATTCCTGTTGTGTTACTTAAAGTTAAATAGTACATATAGCTGACATTCATGAAGTAGTTTTCCCTACGTCCTTTTCAGAAGCAGGGACAGTATGAAGATTAATGCATGACAATATTTAAAATACAGTGACAGAACCTCTCAGGAAGTTGTCACAGATTGTTTCAGAAGAAAAGCTAACTTCTGAAGGGAATTTGGAGGTTGTTAGAGAACAGAAAGTTTGAGGGAACTTAAGAACAGTGTGTTTTGTTCCAGATACACACAATAAAAAAAAAAAATGCATTATTTAAATCTTTTGGAAATACTGGTTTGTTCTCAGTATAGTTTGTTTTTTGTTTTTTGTTTTTTTTTTTTTGGAAGGGGTTGGGGGTGTTGAAAAGCCAGTAGGTGATTTGTTCTGTGTTGTTCAATCTGGTGTTAATCTCATATTTCATATTTATCTGGTGATTTTGGTTCAAAAGTTGTCAATGTGACTCATATTACAGATAAAACTCTTCTGTACTCTGGAAAGCCACTACCTCTCTGCTGGAGGGCATATTAGCTGGGGAGGCAAGAAGTATGTGATGTGGCTGATCAACGTGCCTATTTTGCATGCTGGGTTCTTTAGGCATTCCCAGAAGTATTGGCATTGGTGGTTGTCTGTTGCTCTCCAAAGATCACCTCTTTTCAATGATTTTGCCTCTTATAACATTTCAACAAAATCCAAGAAAACAGATGCTATGTACAAGGAAGATGAAGCAGCAGCCTAACTCCAAACAGCAGGTTCTAAGAAATAGTGTAAATTCCTGGCCCTGTAACTGAGCAGAGCTTTGTGTAGGCACAGAGTCTCTGCGAATAGCCCACACATTTGGTCAGTCCATGCAGCTTTATCTATAGATAAAATCCAAATGTTATGTGGGCTGAGTTCAAAACCGTGTGTTGTGCACCTGGAGAGACACTATGGGTAGCTCGTTCTCCCCAGTGTGCACTCAGGAAGTCCAGCGCTTGGGAGCCATGCCAGAGATACTAGCTCTGTTCCTCATCTGCTGGCTCAGAGGAGGTTGTGAGAGAGGACTCTAGTCCATATTCAGGGCTCAGAGCTACTAAGAATAAAAAAGATAACTCTGGACTAGGGGAGGCTCCAGCTGCTCCCTCTCTCCTGTGTCACAATAGCATTCTTGGTAGGCTGTGCAAGCCAAGTAAAAACACTCCGTGACAGTAATGACAGTGGAAACCATGGTGAAGATTGTGTTAAAAGAGCAATCACCTACTTCTTCACCTTTGTTATAGACTATGCTTCCGTATCTGAGTTGCATCTTATGGATTCTTCACTCATTCAGCCAACATGCTTGCAAGTTGTTCCGTGCTATGGATACACAGATCAGTAAAATGTATATTCCCTGCCATTCAAGAGTTCATAGTCAGCCCTGGCTGGTAGCACAGTGGTTAAGGCGCCGGCCTGTGAACCAAAAGGTCACAGGTTCGATTCCCCAGCCAGGGCACATAACCAGGTTGCAAACCAGGTCTCCAGTCAGGTCTGTGGCTGGAGGCAGGTGAAGCACAACCATACATTGATGTCTCTCTCCCTCTCTGCCTCTCTCCCTTCCCTTCTTTCTAAAAAGAATGAAATAAAATCTTTAAAAAAAAAAAAAAGAGTTCATAGTCAGCTAGGGAAATAATTTCATTGCTACTCTGCTGGTCACCTTGAAAAGCCTTAATTTTCTCATCTGTAAAATAGAAATTTTGCATGAAATGGTTCCTTGACTCTTACTCATATCTGATGTTCCATGATTCTTTCTGACCTATTATAAATAAATGTCATGACTCTTAGGAATGTAGAGTGCTTTGTTGTTTTAAGATAGCATCATTGGCTTAAGATAGCATCATTACTACATTTGTTCTTGTCCACATTTATCAAGGATTTAACCAACAACCTTATGGTAAATTGCTCAATGCCTCTATTTTAAAACTTTTGAACCTAAAAAATAAACATTTTCTGACATGGGCAAGTATTATTGAATTGGAGGAAATACATAATTCAGAAACAGTATAATGTTCACTTGATGGCTAGAATCTGACTTTTAGAATAGACTTCTGCTATGGTGGAAATACCTTCTGAAATGAAAGTCTTAGATTCTGCCCAAACTTGCCACATGTGTGTAAAACATGTAGGTGGATTAGTTATGATTAGCACTTAAAAATGTTGTTATAAAGCAGAATGAGAGGCACAAAGTCCCAAGAGAAAACTTTCTTTCAATTACTATTCCTATTTAATGAAGTAAGCGTCACAATCTATATTGTTCTGTGTATGAGCATGAGCATGTGCATATATAGAAGATGGGGAGGGAGAAAGATGTGGAGGAGTGAGACTAGAATCTATGAGAACAAAGAACAAAGAAGGATGAGGTTCCATTTGTGATTTGATTATAGTCTTGATTGTTTTACTCTACCTAAGAAATTATTTCATTTGTTAACAAATTTATCTGTTATGTTAAAGGCAGCTTCTTTAAAATGTCTCCTATTCTCTCTCATTTATGGGCAAAAGTGGATTAAAGTTATATGATAGTCTCTTCAATCTTAGTTTTATATCATACCATCTCTGTGACTCTAGACTTGACATTGGGTTTCTGTGAGCCTCAATTTTCTTACCTATGAAATGGGGGAACTTGGAAGATTGTTATGAAGATTTAACATGCATTATGTGAAAAATGTCACAAATATGTAGGCACCTTTCAAAGATGACATATGATAAACTAGTGTTTGAAGACGTGACAGCATATTTCCTTGTGTATCACATTAGCTCTAAATTTTGAATTTTTTTTTCTAAAAAGAATTTCTAAAATTTCTAAAAAAATTTTTTTCTTTGTTTAACATTAGTCCTATTTCACTAATGTTAACATTAGTCATGTGGAAGCCCCTTTTAGTTTTGTGGTAGAGAAAATCTGCTTTTTGGTTTGGGTTACAGAAAATATAATTTTGAATCACTTATTCAGACACCTGTGGTTTTCAAGATTCTTATTTATCCATTATTCCTAACGATTTTCTACTTACTTTCCTAATTATGTAACACAACAATTCTATACAACTGTAACTCTTTATATTTATATATAGAGAAGAGAAAGTTATACCAGTGAGCACATTCTGACACTCTATTTAAGGTATCAAATAAATGAATTTCATAAGGAAAAAAAAATTCACAATTTTGTAAACAACCAAGTGTACTGAGAATAAAATCTTGAGAATGGTGGCACAAATCATGTCTCTATCACTGTTTGTTAGTCAAGAAAGTTTTGGTTGTAACAGATCCCACCCAGGCTAGCTTAAGCAGAGATTTATGGTAAGTCTCCAGTGTTCAGTTTCAAGATCAGGAAGAAAAGTACAGCCATGTCATGGGTATCAGAACAGGAAAGCCAGCTACAAGGTCCATTTCTTTCTCTGTTTAAATTGCATGGTTCTCTTTCTGTCATCTTCTCTTTGATCTTAGTGTGTCAACTTCGTTTTATTTTCTTAACTAGTTTCTCTTACTTGCTCATACTGGATATGGCTTAGTAAAGTCATTTCTTGGTCCCTCAGATTATATAGTGGGGTCCTACATTTCCAGCACCTATGTGCAATTGACAAGTCTCTTTGTATCTTGGTTCAAATTCTCCATGTAATCTTATGTGTTGCTGGTTGCTTGGAGTCCAATACCCATGCCTGCTGCATTTAATAGTTTTACTTGGGAAGCTACGGATAAGAAAGCATATCTGGTAAACTGTTACTAGTTGGGTAAACTTGGATTAGATTCAGATACATTTTTTCACCTGAAAAAAATGTAGATACTATTTAAGTATAATGTAAGAATCAAATAAAACAATGTATGTGATATTGTTAGGTAAAGAGCTCTATGGCAAGAAAGAATTCCTTTGGGGGTTAGCTGTAACTGGGTAAGCTGAAGTGTTTGACAACTAGTATCCTGAGACCATAGCTATTCCTCTTACATTTACTCCAACTCATTTTAAGGACTCTAGCCGCAATTGTGCTATAAGACATGGAAACTAATGAAATGATGTCTCTGAAGAATGAATGGAGTCCACACTGTGTTTAAATTACTAGGATATAAAAACAGGAGAAGCCCTGGCTGGTAGCACAATGGATAAGGTGCTGGCCTGCAAACCCAAAGGTCTCTGGTTTGATTCCCCAGCCAGGGCACATTAATGAGGTTGCAAGCCAGGTCTCCAGCCAGGTCCATAGCTGAGGCAGGTGAAAGGCAACCGTATATTGATGTCTCTGTCCCTCTCTGCCTCTTACCCTTCCCCTCTCTCTAAAAATAATAAATAAACTCTTTAAAAAAATAATAAAAACAAGATAAATTAACTTGAAACTGTATAGGGGGAAAAAGGGAGGTTTTTAATGTTCCCAAATTTTGAAATATTATATCATCCAATTTTGACACTTAAAATATATCACCTTTTTATTACAAAGGGCAAAAAAAAAACCTTAAAAATATTGCAGAAAGGTGAATGCAAGTGGCTGATCTTTTTGTTTGTTTGTTTGTTAGCAAACATACCTTATTAGATGAATTGTTACCTTGAATTAATTTTTTATTTTTACTCTGTCAAGTTCATGTACTTAATTTATGCTTTGCCTTAAATTACTTTTTCCTTTACTTTGGAAATGATAAGATCAAAGAAGAATTGCTTAATTGTAAAACTCATCATTTTGAATATGTATCAGAATTTAAAGATCAGCTAAAAAAAATAAAATAAAAACATTAACTTTTTGCTATGATAATTTTACATGAAAAATTTCAAACTGTATTAGAATTTAGGAACAAGCTAAAAAGTAAACAAAAATATTAGCTGCTTGAGAGATATATATATATATATATATATATATGTATATTTTTACAATAAAGTGCAGAGATAAAATAAAAATTGAAGAAAGTTAATTGATTTTTTTTTTCTTCCTTGCTCCCAAAGTGCTGTTTGTGAGAGAGGACTCTACATTTCCTGGTATCTACTTTACTCACACAGAACAGGCTGGCATAATCTAACTGTCCTGTAATCTGAGGCAATGTGAGGTGTCATTTCTAGGATAAGATATCAGGTTGGATAGCTACTCATACATGAAGACATTCAATATATTTTCATTTAAAAGAATTATTGCAGTCTTACAAAAATATTTTGAATAATAATATTTTAAGCCAACAACTATGATATCATCATCTGATTGTGTGTATCATTTTAATGGTTTGTCTAGATGTGAATTATCTGAAAAATTCACAGGCCAATATTCATTTACCATGCCAGAGGTCTGTCTTTTGATATCTAAGATGGCTTTTGGTTAAATGAATGACAAGCTACTTATAATATAAAATATTTAGGGATTTAAAAGCACTGCTAAACATATAATGAATTCAAACTGCATAAAAGCATTATGGCATACCACCATTCCTTACCATATCACAAAAAGTCCAAGTTGTCTATATAACCAAAAATTACTTGATGAACAATCCCTTAAGGCAAACCTTCTGCTCCAACCTATACCCTACCTTTCTCCAACTTTTTATTTAATATTTATTTAGGTGTCCTACTTGTGCTGATTTTCTACAAAGCTTATATGTATCTATTACTCTCTTTTTCCCTCACCTCATATTTTTCCCCTGTGTGATATCCTCTAAGTGCATGCTTTTAAACTTTGTTTCATATATAAGTTACATCTCCTCAACTAGATCATGCATCTTGACAGTAAGAACCATTTCTTATACCTTGGTATATTCTAAAAGCTGTTCATTCAACTAATGCACATACATGTATTCTAGCTGCTCAATAAACATGGGCACTTTCAATTTCATCCATCTAGTATATTATATTTACCAAAAGGCTCTCTTCATAGATACTATTCTCATTTAGTTGAAACATGTATGTAATATACTTTATATCTCATTGGCAAATGCAAAGAAGTTTTAACTCTTTAGTTTTTGTTTTCCTTGTGTCTTAGACATTCTAGGAGTGGGAAGTTTCAGGTATGAAGGACTGGTGTAAGTTGAAAGTGATATTTATACATATTCATAGTTTCATGCTAATCGTATTTTTTCTATTTGTAGGATTGCAACTCAGTAGTTTAAGCAGTGGAGAAAAATCCTTTAGGAAAATTCTTTAGAAAAATGAACTTGACTGAACTTAAAAACAAATTAGGAAGGCAAAGACTGGAGGTGGGGAGAATAACTTCAAAGTGGTTGATATAATCTAGGCAAGAGACAATAATAATGTCAGGGTCTAGATGAGTGGCATTGGGCTTGAAGAAAGACAGATTCAAGGGATATTTTTGGCAGGTAGAATAAAAACTTTGGGTGAATTTCAAATGTGCAGAGAGGAGCAAAAGAAGAATAGTTTGTGTTTTGGAGATCTCGCTGGCTGTACTGTGGAGAATGAATAGGGGACACTGGAAGAGGTACACATTGACTTATTAGTGAGTTACTGAGATTGTCCATAATGGCAATTTGGACTTGGAAACAGTGAAAATTGATGGGAATGAATGGATTCAAGAGAAAGATGAAGTTTAGAGGGCAAAGAAAACAAGCACTAAGGATGGCTTAGATGTGAGGGCTGTGTAAGGGAGGGAAGTGTTAAGGATGGCCCCTATGCGTGGGTGGCTGGATGAATCATTGCCTGAGACTGGGAGTTGTAGAAGAGGATCTTCTTGTTTGGGAGGAAGATCAAGTTTATTTTTGGCATGTTGATTTTGAGATGGCTTTGAAACATTCAAGAGGAATTTTTAAGTAGGCGAATGGATATGCACTTCTAGAGCTGTGAGGAGAGGTCTCAGCTGGAGATACACTATTGTGAGTCATCAATGTAAGGTGCCAATTAAAGGCATGGGAAAGGATGAGATTGTTAGAGGGGAAAAGGAGGGCTGACTGTTAATTCAGAAAAACTTGAACATTTACCCACTGGGTCAAGGAATTTAAACCTGAAAAGAAGCTAACAAAGTTGTCAGGGTTGGATATCATTGGGTAGGAGCAATGAAACAAGTGATAAAGAGCATAATTGGACATTGATAGAAGGGGGGTTTTTCTCAGTTTGTCTCTGATCAACATTGGCATTTTCTAATTCCCACTCTAAACTATGTTTATCTGATTCATTTATGGAGACTCTTTGGATAAGCAGAGAATTCTCTTTTGTGTACAATTGCTCAGTGTTTAGACCATAGAAAATATATTTGTCTTTCTTTTAAATTAATATTGCAGACATGTTTGCAACACCAGAATTACAGGATATATAATTCTAAAATTAGCTTCACTCTCTCTGTTCTTTTTTAATAGAGCTTTTTCACTTTAGAGGGGGACAAATAGTACCTTCTGGGATGGGTGTTGTTCAGCAGACCCCCCCCCCCCCAATCCCTGTTCTTCTAGCAGCTTTATTGGAAGTTGTGTTTTAAATGCATTTTGCTCATCTGTTCTAAATAGTGTTGTACAATCCTTTAAAATAACAAAGTGTAAGAAATATAAATTCTTCTCAAACTGGGATTTTGTTCTTTTTCCTTGTGGACATCCCAGGAACCAGCAATGATGGCACAAGGGAGTTGTGTTCTTTGCCTTTCAGAACAGAACTTCCTCCCTCACAGCAATAACCATTTACTGAGGACCATTTGCTTGTTGCCACGGTAGTGTAATGTCTGAGGCCAAGGTTAACATTTTGAAATAGTCATGGTATATTCATTTAATAATATTATCTTGTAAAATGCATGTAGCATTGGCGATGGAAGTAACCGTGAACCTCAGCTCAGTAATTTGCTGACTGAAAGTTCAAATTTAGAAATATGACTCAGAAATAGAAAGGAAAGAAATATTGATATAAGCCACAAAAGCATGCTGAGTGAAAGGTATCAGACAAAGGAAGATATACATTGTATGACTTTAACAATGCAAAATTTTAGAAAATGCAAATTTACCTCTAGTAACAAAAAGCAGGTTAGTGGTTGCTGGGGTCTAGAGATAAGGGATGGGCCTCACATGGGATAGTAAAGGACAAAAGGAGGCTTTAGGAGGTAGTGGAAAAGCTCATTATTTTGAATCTGGTGATAGTTTCAAATGTCAAAAGTATTCAAGTTGTATACTAACCATTCACATGTCCTTTAATTATATGCAATAAAACCTATTGTTAATGTAAAGTGGTGGACATCCTGCCCATATTTGTAAGAAGTCAAACTTTTAGATTTTTAAAGAAAATGTCACTTTAGTTGTCAAAAACAGTGCTATATTAATGTGGCACAATGATATTTGGAGTTAAGCCTGTATTACAACCCCCCCCCCCCCGATTTTGACTACTTTTTAATAACTTGGAATTCAATAATGACCAAATATATTTCTGAATTATCACAAAATCTCCATTATTAAATATTACTTTAAAAACTTCACTTTTTCCTACTCTATTTTCAATGTTGAAACCCAACATTCTGCCTGCAGTTTTTCTAGGACATATTTAAAAGACTTGTTTCTTTTTTAACTTAAAGCATCTGGTCATATATGGGCCAAAATTTAATGAACATGATTAATGCTATTTTTGATCATTTTAAAGTACTTTCTTAAAAATAAGTAGTGTTTTTCTAGGTGACAAAATAAATGAGAAGGATAATGGTTAAAAAATATAAATAAAATTATAATGATAGGATTTTTTCCTGTTCTGTATTTTGAACAACTTATATTCTTGACCCTGTAGAAAACACAAAAATTGGTTTTTTGGTTTTCTTTTATTATCAAATCACCATTTTTCACTTAACAAGACATTGTTATCATTCTGGCCAAAATACTTGTGATTTTGTTTCTACAAAGAAACAATTTAATCTCTTTTTCATACACTCATTTTTTCAGCCTTTAACCCCTCAGCATTTGCACATGCTACACAACTTAAACATAGTGTGAGAGGTCAGAATTACATCCTCCTTGCAAGAATGCACAGTTGAAATCTGGAATAGAGAGCTAAAAAGAAGGACGGAAACCAAAAGGTGACACAAGGAATATGGTTTATGCATAACCTGAAAATCTTCCATGCCTCCCAAAGTTGGGGATTCAACATATAGATTATCTTAATATAGAAAAGTATTTTAGAAGTGATATTGTAGAGTCTTGAGTGACATTACTAATATGAAAAACATAGTAGTCAGTTGCTCCACAAGACTTTCTTCCTTTACAATGAGAGTAGTTCTTGTGGGTTGAATCAGTTTTCTTTGCTGCTATAAAAATTCCCACAACCTTAGTGGCTTAAAAAAAATAAAAACTTACTGTCTTCATGTTCTCTAGGTTAGAAATCTGAGGATCTCACTGCACATAAACCAATGTATCAGTAGGCTAGGCTCATTTCTGGAGGCTCTGTGGGAAAACCCATTACTCTGCTCTAGTGGACTGCCCTGCAGTCCTTGGCTTGTGTCCCCTCCATCTTCAAAAACAGCAAGATTGCATGTCTCTGTGACCATTTTCTTAGTCAGAAAGGTTCTTTTAAGGTCTCACGTGATTAGGTTGGACCCACACGTATTTTTCAACATAACCTCCCTCTTTCAAGGTACACAATCTTAATATCTTCCAAGCCTCTCCCAGCCCCTTGCATTGCAAGATAACATAGTTGTAGGTTCCTGAGGTTGGGACATAGACATCTTTAGGAGGCTATTATTCTGCTTACCATATGGGTGAAGCACAAGTAGTCAGGGATTGAAATAAGGGCAAGGGGGAGATTGAATTAGTGAGCATGTTTTAGAGACTGTATGCTGATGGGGTTTTCTACAGAAGAATCAACAAATAAGAAAGAAAATTATTAACTGAAAGTAGGCATTAAGGAAACTTATTTTACTTACCAGTTACCACACTTTGCACCTGAAGAGTGATATTCTTTGTTCATTCAACATTTAAATAAACTACACTAATAAACTAATCTGTCATCTGGTTCTCAATCTGGGTAGCAGATGTAGCTCTATCATTTAGGTACTTGAAGTTCTGGTGCAAACATTTATGAGAATTAATTAACAACTATTAAGGTAAAATAAAACTAGGTTAATAGACAGTTTTTAAACAGAGTTTTTGGCTTGGGGTATATTTAGGATCCACAGGAGAATGGCAATAACTATAGACAAGCTCTACTAGAGACCAAATGTCTCTTCTGTAAGATGTTTTGCCTTAGATAAAATTATGATATGTGAATATCAATAAGAGGGCAATATTTAGTTCTGGCTTTTAAATTAGCAAAACAAAAAAATGACAGTTGATGCAAAACTTAGTTGATAAAGGCAGATTACACTTTCACAATCTTTTAAAAACATTGCTGGGTAATATCCTCTTTGTTCTAATTACTTAAATGCCTTTAATTTCTTACAGAATTCTTTTTAAAACTGCACTTTTCTTAAGTTGATTTTAATAAATGAGCTGGATAAAATTACCACTCAAGTGAATCTAATAGATAGCAGCAAGTAGAGCTGGATTTGATAGTCTTAAAATTAACTATTGTTTGCTACAAGCTGTAAAATCAGGGACAAGCAAGAAAAGCAGAGATCCAGACAGAAGGGGAAGATAACTGTGTGTGTCACAGGAAATTTCTCAGCTTTAAACATAAAATGTTTGAACAAAGGCCCTCCTCCCAACACTAATCTTTAGAAAAGCAGTCACTGGTTTTTGTTTTTTTTTTTAATTTTATTGTTGTTGTATTACATCCATCCCCTTTTTGCTCCCCTCTGTCCCCCTCCCCACCCACCCATTCCCCCCAAAGTCAATCCCACCTGTTGTCCATGTCCATGGTTCCTTTATACTAGGTTCTTGTCTAAGCTGCTCCCCTTCCTTGCCTCTACCTCCCCCTCCCCCCAACCCCGTTCCCCTGACCACTGAAGGCCTATTCCTTGTATTCATATACTTGGTTCTGTTTTGCTTGTTGTTAGTTTTGCTCATTAT
>PVIW01017835.1:0-13048 GCA_004026585.1 Noctilio leporinus
CCTGATATCCCTATGATACAGATATCATTATGTTTCATGTTGTCCTGCAGCTCTCTTAAAGCCTCTTCATTTTATTTCAATCTTTTTATGTTTTGTTGCACTGTCTGGGATTTTTTTCTACCTTGGCCTCCAGCTTGCTGACTCAATCATCTGCTTCCTCTAGCCTGCTTTTTTTTTTTTTTTTTTTTAAGTTTTTAAAAAATTTATTATTTTTAGATAGAGGGGAAGGGAAGGAGACAGAATGGGAGAGAAACATCAATGTATGATTGTCTTTCACCTGCCTCCAGCTGAGGACCTGGCTGGAGACCTGGTTTGCAACCTGGTTATGTGCCCTGGCTGGGGTATCCATCCAGTGATCTTTGGCTTCACAGGCTGGTCCCAATCCACTGAGCCACCAGCCAGGGCTGTCTAGCCTGCTTTTGACTCTTCCTTCTGCTGTGTCCTTCAGTTCAGAAATTGTATTCTTCATTTCTTCCTGACTCTTGTTGATAGTTTCTATGTCCTTTTTTAATGCTGGTGTAGTTCTCAGTAAGTTCCTTGTATAGTTTACCTGGAGTTGTTTGTAGTTTTCTTTGAACTCACTGAAGTCATTGAGCTTCTTTATAATCATTATTTTGAATTCCATGTCTGATAATTTGCTTACCTCTATTTCATTTCATACTCTTTCTGGGTATTCCTCCTTTTCTCTTGATGGGGTGTTGTTTCTTTGTCTCCCCATTTTAGATGATTCTTCTGATTTGTTTCTGCTTCTTAGATTGGTCTACTTTAACATCCTGTCTTTGTGGTGCAACCTTCTGTGGTGGGAGACCTGTAGGATTAAGTGGTGCAGTCTCCTTGATCTCCTGAACTTGATGCTCTTGGAATGCTCTTTAAATTGCTTATTTGGGCTGTCTGGTTGAACTTGGGTTTAGGTTGTTGCTTTGCTCTTTGGTGGGTCCTTCCCTCCAGCTAGCTTACTGCAACTCCACCCACCAAGTCTTGTTGCAAATAATATTTTTAATTGTGTTTTTAAACAAATGAATAAATCAAGAAAGAAAATCACATCGATGGTAGTTTTGTGGCTTCCCAAATTTTGTTTGCAGATATTTCAGTTTTATTAAATTCACTTGTGAGTTACGGGACAATTCATATTATTACAATACATGAGGTATTATATCATGAGGAAAATAAATGTTCACTGTCTGCATTTGTTTTGTAGTCACCATTAATTGTTTTATTTTATTATTATTGCTGAAAATTATTTTATAAGAAGGAGGTATTAAAAGCAATTGACTCTGGGTGTCAAATACACTGGAATGTTAAATAGGTGTGCTGGCAGTCAACGATTCTTGAATAAAAGAGGATGCGGTTTCCCATGGCTACCACCAGGGGCCGCTGTTCCACAAGCCAAGGTCTCTCGGTTCCTTCATTGGGCCCTTCCCTCCAGTCCTGTTCCAGGATGTCTCAGTCTCCCTGGAGCAGGACTGCAGTCCATTCACCGCAGAGCCACTTGCAGGATCTTTCCTACCAACCTTTCTGAACCCTTTCCAGGGTTCCCCTCTCATATCAACCCCCACCCCACTCCAAGCTGCTTTCATTTGTGCATCTCCTTGACACAAATTGAACAACAATCCTAGGCTATTGGCCTCTGAAAAGGCCCTATTATTTTCAGTTCTTACACAGCCAGTAGCCAGGGGTAGGGTGTGCGAGTGGCCTGCCTGGGTGGTGCTGCTTGTGAACTCAGGAGATAGCACCTGGGAGAACAGAGGGGTCCAGCTCTTGTGGGGCTCTGCAGCTCCTGTTGGGAATGTGACTGGGGAGTCTGGTGTCATTGTGGGGGCCTGACTGGTGGGGAAGCAGTTGTAAAGATCTAGGGAAGTTCTGCTGTGACAGCCTGTGTGAGCTATTTCCCTGGGCTGGAGCTTGAGTTATTCCCAGGCTGGGCTGTTGAGGAGGTCAATGGCTGTCCTTGGCCATGGCGTCTGGCTGTTGCAGGGCCCTGCTGGGTTGATGTGGGTCTGGAGTGGCTCCTAGGGAGTCCAGCTACTGAGGACGATGCAGTGCCTATTGCAGGTGATTAGTTTGCATAGACCTTGGACTGCTGTCTGCTGGACTCTGGGTGTTGTGTAGGGTGTCTTGGGGTACAGTTGGTGAAGATCAGCTCTGCTCATCTTTCTTTTCTTTATTTCTTATTCTCAGTGTTTCGCTCTCTGTCCATCTTTCTCTATTTCCACCTGGCTTTCTCTGTCACCAGAAAAAGACCGGGCTGAGTCAGGTCTGTCCTAGACACGGTCTGGGGTGTGCGGATTCTTGACTTTGTTCAGAAAAGAATTCCAAGTCCAGGTGATTTTGAGAGGATGTTTATTGAAGCTGGGACAGTAAAACAAAGGAAGGATTTAGGGTAGAGGAAGCAACAGGAGAGAGTTTAGGTGGAACTGCTTAGGCCTGTTGAAAAATGAGGCAAGAGATAGGCCCTTTGAGCTTAGGAAAAGGAAGTAAAAGTACATGTTGAGGAAAGGGAGGCAGGGGCATGCTCCAGGGAGTCCTTAGTACTGAGGTTTTTATCTATTTTCTAAAGGCAGGAATTTTAGGGTAAGTCTCAAAGGAGGATCTCAACAGAATAGTCATCAGCTTTCCAGGTGTGTGTCCCTTATTACCCTGATGCATCAAAATGAGCATAAAAAGGAGCCCTGGCTGGTAGCACAGTGGATAAGGCACCGCTCTGTGAACCTAAAGGCCGCTGGTTCGATTCCCCAGCCAGGGCACATAACCAGGTTGCAAGCCAGGTCTCCAGCCAAGTCCGTAGCAGGAGACAGGCGAAAGGCAACCTTACATTGATGTCCCTCTCCCTCTTTGCCTCTCTCCCTTCCTCTCTCTCTGGAAATAATAAATAAAATCTATTTTTTTTAATCTTTTTTTTTTTAATATTTTATTTCATTATTTTTAGAGAGAGGGGAAAGGAGAGAGTCAGAAAGGGTGAGAGACATCAATGTATGGTTGCATTTCACCTGCCTCCAGCCACAGACCTGACTGGAGACTTGGTTTGCAACCTGGTTATGTGCCCTGGCTGGGGAATCGAACCTGCGACCTTTGGGTTCACAGGCTGGCGCCTTATCCATTGTGCTACCAGCCAGGGCAATAAAATCTTTAAAAAAAAAAAAAAAAAAAAGGGCATAAAACGGGATCAGGGGTCATTCTGTGGTCAGTTTCATCTCTATTGTGGATTTGTCTGTATTTTTGTTGTTTGTTTTTTTATTCCCCTGATTTCATCCTTCCTTGAGTATGGCTGGCAATAATTGGGTCCCTATTATTTATCCCTCTGAGTAGGGTGATTTAAGCCACTTGCTCTGCTAGTTGCTCAGCTGTTTGTTTGACTATTTATTTCAGTTTCCCCATTTCACTTGCCAGGGAATTTCCCTAGCTTTTTACTAACCTGCTTCACCATCTGCACCTCTCTTTTCCTGGCTCTCCAGACCTCTTGTTTCTACTCAGACATGTATTGAGCACTTGCTCTATGTGTGTATTGGCTATAGCAGGTGCCTGGGGACTCTGGACCCCGCCAATCGGGAAGAGGAGGGACCACCTATCTCCAAAGGCTGGCCCTGTGAATGTAATCATTGGTGGGGCACAAGGGTTTAATGCTGTGCCTCAGGGACCCCTTGACAAGGCTCCCTACCTTAGACTTTGTGGTTGAGTCTAAGGGTGCTTGGATGGGCCTTGGCTATGCAGGGTTGAGGATGCCTCAGCCCCAGACCCTGGGTTGGGGAGAACTCTTCCCTGGGGACAGAGAGAGTCCTGGGCATCAGGAGAGGGAGCAGCCAGGCTGACATGAGGGAGAGTGTTCTAGGCAGAGGACAGCCTGCACAAAGGCTCTGAGGTGGGAATGTGTCCAGTGGTTGAGGCACAGTGAGGAGGCCAATGTGGCTGAGCAGAGTGAGGGAGGGGCAAGGGGGGAGAAGTAGGGGCAGAGTGTGCAGGACTTTATGGCTTTTACTCCAAGTGAAGTGGGAACCACAGGGGTTGGGCTCATTCAGCGCTCTGGGGACACACAAGACCATGTTGCAAACGTGGCAGGTGTGTGATGCCTCCTGCCATGGTGGATGTAGTGTTAATTAAGCCTTGGTGGGACCCATTTTCAGGCTTTCCTGTGTCAGGAGCCATCTTTCATGTGCTAGAAGCTTCTCAACCTGAGATTGGGGAGTGGCAGCTGAAAGTCCCACCAGCTGAAGGAGAGAAACAAAGGCCAAGAGCTCCTCTGCATCAGTGAAGAGTCCAGGGAAGTTCTCTTCTTAGGAGGGGATGGCTGCTCACTTTCTTCCCACTGGCCCCTTGGCCTGGACATTGTTGTTTAGTCACCCATGAGCCCACAGCGGGTGTTCCTCTCGGCTGCAGAGGTGGCAGGTCCCTGCTGACAGGCTGTGTCAGTGGACTGCTGCCTGCCCCTGGCTTCCTGACAGAAGCTCACTAACTGAGCTTGTCCTCCCGGCTGGGCCTGGGTTGAACCCCTCAAATGCTTCCTCCATGTTAATCCTCCCAGCAGCCCTGTGAGACCATGTTCTCATGGTCCCACTATGCAGGTGGAGTCCCTGAGGTGGGAAGAGGTTGCAGCTGGCCACTCCTCTGCCATGCGCTGGGCTTGGGCCCTGAGCAACTCCTGTCCCCAGTGAACATCACTTCTGTCCCTCACAGCTGCAGAGCCTTAGCACAGGCGAGGCATCAGCTCCTCAGGGCACAAACCACAGAACAGCTTCTGCTGCAAACCCAGGTCCTGCCCGATGCCTGCACCCTGGGGCAGGGCTGCTGGAGAGGACACATGTGCTTCGCCAGCATTGCTTCCTCTGGAACTTGAGTTTCTATAGCACCTTAGTTTGTTTTTCTTTTCTTTTTAAGATTGTATTTATTTTTAGAAAAAGGGCAAGGGAGAGAGAAAGAGGAAAGAAAAATCAATATGAAGAAGAACATCAATCATTTGCCTCTTGTACACACCCCGACTGGGGACCAAACTTGCAACGAAGGCATGTGCCCTGAACAGGGATTGAACTGGCAACCTTTCACTTTGGAGGACGATGCCTAGCCAATTGGGCCATACCACTCAGGCCTATAGCCCCTTAGTTATAAAAACTGCTTTCCTATCTCCTGCTTTCAGAAGTAATGGGGTCTATGGGGCAGGACAGAAGATAGAAGGACTAAGGATGAAGGAGGCACCACTGACCCTCAGCGTGGCCAGTCTCTCTAGTCCCCTCCACCCCTAACCCCAAGGGCAGATGGTGCAGAAGCCAAGAGTGACTCTCCTAGCAAGCCTGTGCCACAACCAGTGGGTGGTGACCCTGGGGGCCTTGGCTGCCTCAGTCCCATTAGCCCTGGATTAGCTGTAGATTAGAGACAGAGACCATGTTCCTTTGGACAATCACATCTTTCTTAGGCAAAGCGAGGGGTGATTTCTGAAAGGGCTTATATTGCCCCCTGTCATGACATGCTGTTGCACTGGGTGTCTCCTAAGTGGCTTGATGCTCTGCAGTGAGCAGTGAAAGGAAAGATGGTTTTTCTAGAAAAGCCCATGAAGCAAGTGGTGCCTGGACAGTGTCCAGCCTCGTGAAGGCTCAGACGGGAACTGAAGCAGGTGGCCTTGACGTGGGGGCTGTCCCTGTGCTCTGGAGGATAATGAGCAGAGAGCACTGGCTAACTCCCACTCCCTGGCCTCCCCCCACAGGCAAACTATCCTCAGAAGAATTAATTAAAGGGGCCAAGAGCAACCCCTCCATGGTCCGGTTGTTACAGTGGGACCCCTGCAGCGCAAGTCAGTTCTAAGGGACAAGCTATATGGACAGTCGCAGAGAAACACAGGCTTGTCCCACCATTTAAGCTTTGCTCACAAAAGTAGAAGCCTCCTCAATCATTCCTGCTCTCTCCCACCTTGCCTGGTGACGTGGCACCTGCCTGGCCTATCAGCTGCCCACCTTTCCTGTCCAGGGTGACTTCCAGGGATGCGTACCGGCAGGGCTCAGTATTTTTGCATCCAGGGAACGTCCCCACCCACAGGGAGCCCAGAGGACACCACTGAGGACACTGGTGGGACTTTAAGATGGTGCCATGGCCAGCTAATTTATTTCGTCACTGCTGGTGACTCTGTGGGTAAGGTGAGGACAAGACCAGAGGGACAGTGGACAGATAGCAAGCCCTCCTCAAGCATGGCACCACCCAGCTCGTTCATGTTCCCTGACCAAAGCCACTCACACATTTATACACTGTGATCTCCTTTCATTTAATGTATAAATTATATGTGTGATGATGTGAAGTCTCACATGTAGGTCCCACATTTAAAGCCTCAGTGGCCTCTGAAGCATGGTTCCCTTGTGACCTGTGAGCCCTCAATCCTGGTTCTTTGGTGGTATTTATGCCCTTAGTGTGTCCATTTCAAAAGGAAATGCATGGATGCCTGGTGCCATGGAGACCCTCCAGTCTCCATGACTGCAGCATCTATGTAAGGTTTGTCCTGTTTATTGGCCTGGCATTTCCTGTATTAAAATGATTAAAAACAGGATTCTCTGAGCCGTGTGTTGGCCCGTAAGTGCCCCATTCCCCATTCTGCTGTTGTGACCCTCACTGCTTTTGGTAAAGGTGAGTCCAGGGGTCCAGTGGCTGTTTGTAAACTCAGCCCCTACTGTATTCCTGTGGTGGTCACTTTGTCTATCAATCGCGTGCAGCATGTTCTTCACCATCTGCCTACTGCCAAGAAATATTAGTGGAAATAAAAGATGACTGTTTATGGCAGGGTTGACTATGACACTTCTTCCCCCCTCCTCAGGAGGGTGATTTAATCATCAAGGTAGCAGGACATACCAATGAGGACAGAGGGAGCAGCACTAGGGGCATTAGCTCAGACCCTGGGGACAGACAGACCTTGTTCCTCAACCTATGATTGAGGTACTTCTGGTCCAGCAGCAGAAAACCCAGCAGAAGGTGCTTCAAATGTAGGGATATTTGTCCAAAGCACCCCATTGTAGACTAGGCTGATTGGCACTTGGAGAACTCCCAGGTTCTGTCCACCTCCCCACCGTCCTGCCCTCCGGCCTCATAATCAACTCTTGTCCTCACAGTCGTGGTCTCGGAGTCCCCACAGGACTGTCACTGTGCTGGGCTGTCTTCAGTTTTTCCTTGAGAACTTCATAGAATTGTCCCTCCCTACCAGTCTTACTTCTCATTGGCCAAAACCCGGGCCAGGCATTTTCCAGGAGTGTGAAGTGGCTGGGACTGGCCAGTCAAGATGAACCCTTGGTTGAGGACGGCCCACCACCTCCAGAGGGTGCTGCACCGGGAAAGGTGAACGGGATAGGAGTTCTGCTTCCAAGAGAGTCACCAACAGTATCTGTCACACCTGCCCATGGGCCACAGGCCCTCTCCCAGTCTCAGTGCAGGTCAAGTGTAACTAGGAGGCCAGTGACCGAGGTAAGTGGGCAGAGCGAGCAGCTGGGAGCCTGACTCTACATAGGCTGTCAGAGATGGTGGCCACTTTGTTGACTTTGATAATCTTAGTACCTTTGAAGACTTCATGCCTCTGAATAGAAATGATGAGCCCATCTGCAGGTGCCTTCTGAGCCAGGGGCACCACCAGGAGCTGGTCAGAGGTGAAGCTCCCAATGACATGATGACATGCTCGTAGTCACAGCCTGATGCACAGCACCATTGGGCAGGGTGGGTGAGTGGTGGGCCAGGTGGCTTGGGGTGGATCCAGTTTGCTACCAAGAGGCAAGATGAAGCCTTTGACTGCTTTGCCTGGAGGGAGGAACCTCCTTCCCCCAGAGGTGCTTGAGTTTTCCAAAGTGGAATTGGCAAGGGTTAAATTGTCAGTGCTTGCTGGGGTGGGGGGTGGAGGGGAGTTTGGAGGGCAGGGACAGAGATGTTGCCCAGCCCAGTGGACACAGGTGAGAATGGGTCTGTGAAGGGATCTCCAGACAGGGAACAACTGATGGGACAGCTCCTTGAGAGGGCTGGGCTATTGGAGACAGTGGTGAAGGAGGCTGTGAGCTTGGGCTGTTTATGGAGTGGACATCCCAGGGTGGGTTGGCCTGGGGCATGGCTGAGCAATGTGGGGAGTGCAGCGTCCTGGACGAGCAAAGTCTGACTGGTGCAGGGCCCTGGGGAGGGCCAAGAGTGGGGCTTTCCACTCCATTGCCTGTGAGCTTTTTCCAGCAGCTCCTGGGACTGAGCTGAGGGGGCCTCCCTGGGGCCCAGACATGAGTGGGGGCCATCTCCAAGGGCCTGCTAGGCTCCCTGCCCTCCTGCATCATGAAAGGGCACACTGAGCCCATCCTGGCCTTGGCCAGAGGAGGAGGCTGCTGTCTCCTGCCTGTGAACTGGGTGTGCTAAAGCTTGTGCACACACATGGTGCACACACACATGCTCTTGCTGCCTGTCATACACATTCCCCAGCGCTGCTGTCCAGCTGACACCACTTTACAGTTTACAAGGGCCTTGATGGTGCATGTGCTCCCCCTGCAGGCAGTGAGCAAATGGAGGGGAAGGGACGCATTCTGTATCTGAGTGGTTGGGCTGGGGAGCTGGGGCTAGGGGTGGGGTAGGGGTTGGGGGTGGTGTGTGTGTGTGTGTGTCTGTGTGTGTATGTGTGTGTCTGAGGAGGGACAGGTGGGGTAGTCTTTGGTTGAGTCTGCAGATGTGTCCTCTGTGGGGATGTCACAGACACTTATCCAGGCACATCCTGCACTGAGACTCAGCTTTGAGGGTCCAGAGCTTCAGGCGGGTGACTCCCAGGGACACGTGTGAGGCTGTATTGAATGGCAGCACTTGAAGCTCCTTTTAGGTGGGGAGCAAGGGAAACCCAAGCCCATCTGCCTCTGGCAAGCAGATGACTTGACTTTGTCCCTGCTGTAGGGTACCCAGTCTGCCACTGCCCTGATGGGGGCTGACAGTGGCCTCCTTGAGCGTCACCTCATCTACATTCCAGTGCATTCCTATTAAAAAATGTATTATTTTATTATTAAATTTATTGTGGTGACGTTTGTTAATCAAATTATATAGGTTTCAGGTGTGCAATTCTTAACACATCATCTGTATATTGTATTGTGTTGTATTGTATTGTATTGTGTGTTCACTACTATGAATCAAGTCTCTTTCCATCACCATTTATCCTCTTTGACCCTCTTCGACTTCCTCCCACCCCCTTTCATACAAAAGTCTATTCCTAAGCCTACCAGTAAATGTCCCTTCCTCTGGAAGCTGTCTCTCCTCCTCCCTGCATATTCCCTACAATCCCCAGGCTCTCTCATTTGGTGTTGCTCAGCTCACATTGGCCTTTACCCTCAGAGCACCTGCCAGGCTCAGGCAAGCAATGAGTGAGTGAATGAATCAGCTTGTGTCCCCTCCCTGCCCTGCCTGGAAATGCACCCACATGGGACCTGACACACAAGTCCCAGCTTGCCTATATGACCCTGGGCAAGGCCCTCCCTGTACCACCAGTAAGATAGCCAGGGTCACTGACATTGACCTTTTTCATGTCAGCTGGCAGAGGGGAGAATGCAGGGCCTTGGGGTGGCAAACACAAGGCCCGTTAGCGGTATCCGGCCCTCTACCTTGTTTTATCCAGCCCGGCATCTTTGGCCCTGCACCTTGTTTCTACACGGCTCGCTTAACTGTTAAGGAGTAATTACATTTATACAGTCCTAAAATTACATTCAGCCCTCTGAAGGCAACCGAGAGGCTGATGTGGCCCCAGGTGAAAATGAGTTTGACACCCTGGGCTATATGCAAAGACCCCCATCTGTTAAGATCTGCCCCAGCTGTAGCTCGGAGCAAGCACTGGCAAGTGGCCCCTGGCTCATCTAGATGTGGAGCCCAAACCAGGCAGCCCCAGGGTGGGAAGAGCTCAAACGGAGCCATGCAGAGTCAGGGAGCTGGAGGCACTAGGACTGCTAGGTGGAGACAAGGACCTGGACCCTGGCTTTAGAGCGGACTCTGGGGATGGGGGTGGGCGAGGCAGCACTCTCTGTTTCCCACAGCTGTCACCTGCTGCGCAGCCAGGGAAGGGTGGGCTCTGAGCAGAGCCCAGGGCTGCAGGGGCCCTGAGGGCACCTGAGCAGGTGAGTGGGGTGCCCATCACCTACTCTCAACAGCAGGGGTCAGCAAGAAGACAGGCTGCAGAGCTCCATCAGCTGTCCACTGGGCCTGAGGCAGAAGGCCAAGGCTGAGCTGGGGGTGGGCTTTGCCTAGAGGGGCTCAGGGACTGGGAGCCCCTTTCTCAAAGGGGTACCCTGATGTGGCAGGCACTGGATCATCCTGAATCAGGCCACAATCCTATATCTCCGCAGCCCTCTTGTCCCAACGGGACAAGCGTTTGCTGACAGACCCAGTGATCTGACAACTGGTTTAGGGCCTTCAACCTGTGGCGGAGCCTCAAGCATTGGGTGCTGCCCCCTGGTGGCTGTGGCTGGGAGGGCCTTTCCAGGCTTGGACGTCTGGGCCGCTAAGGGTCTGGGTACCTAAGAACCCATTTCTGAGGGCGTGGGCCCACATTATATAGGAGCTGTCTGTCTTGTCTTACTGGACAGATGGGGAGACCAAGACCTGAATGCAGGAGCGCCTAACTTTTCCCGGGCCACCAGAATCTGAGGATGGGTTCCTGGTACTCTGAACCCAAAGCCTTGTCAATAAGGTGCCCAATTAAATTAGAATTTCAGATAAACAAGTAATCTTCCAGTTTTTCATGTGTCTCATGCAATATTTCATGTTTGATTTGCTGTATCTGGCGACCCTACTTGTCAGGCTGTGGAGCTGAGCCTGCACAGCCTGGGGGCAGGTTGGGAGCTGGAGGGTCAGCTCCCAGGTACCCCAAGGTGAGTGCCCATGGTCCTCCTGGTGGAGCCACCCTTCGTGCCCAAAGATTCTGTGCCTCAGTCCAGCTGCCGCCTCTGCACTCAGGCCGCTCAGAGGCCCTCTCACCCCTGCTCAGCCCCCACCACCAAGACCACAGCTGAGGAAGGTCATCTCCACCCAGGTTTCACCTCTGCAACCCCTGTGGCCAGAGGCACAGGCTCTGCCATGACCAGACATCACTGTGTCCTTCAAGCAGTTCCTGGGAACCCCAAATGGAACTGGAGGGGAGCTGTTGTCATGGGGCAGCCAGACAGTAGACCAGCTAGTGGGGGATTCAGAAGGGGCACCCACACCTCCTGCCCTTCCATCAGGCCAGCAGCCACAGATCATTCGAGCTGCCCCACTTCCAATGGCTGCAATTCCCAGTCTCCAAGTAAGAAATGAGTGAAAACGCAAACTGGAGGAGCAAAGATCACCAGGGCCGTCACAGCAGCCCGGGATTGGAGTCTATCAGCCCCACCGGAAGCAACAACAAGTCAACTGGCCACCAGAGGCCAAAGGGCTGGACTGTGGGACATGGACAGGGGGCACACCCTACTGCGAATGTGGTCTGCAGTCAGGACCCTCTCCCTCCATGAGGCAGCTCACAGAGCACCAACTGCGCCTCTGAACCAAAAATTGATGTGCAGGTTTGACAAAAAAGTAAAAGATTGTTTTTGTTTGTGAATTATTTATTTGAGATGTCCTGAAGAGGTCTGAGGAATCATATGCTCATGAATCAGTTTTATTACAAAAATTAAACATTTTAAAGAAAAATGTATTTATTTTTAGAGAAGGGGAGGGAGGAAGAGAGGGAGAGAAACATCAATGTGTGGTTGCCTTAAAGGTAAATGGATTAAATGCACTAGGCAAAAGACATAGGGTAGCTGAATGGATAAAAACCAACTTTAACTCATGAATGCTTTAAAATTATCTTGTTATGAATAGATTTTACTAAATAAGGTATAATTATGTATACTACTTGTATCTACATTACTACAGGTTAAGTTTTCTTAGATTGGAATTATTTCACAATATGGGAAGATCATATTACTTGCAATAACTCAGAAAAATAAAATGCAGTTAAGGAAGAAGAAAAAGGTAAGAAAATGTGGATGTATATTACATAGACTACATGTTGTCTTTCTTATTCACTCTTACAAAATATGTGCTTATTTGTGGATGCGTAATATATAGATATAGCAATTTGTGTTTAAATAGCAACCAAATGGTCATGGATATGTTGTGAAATCAGTCAATCTTTAGGTTAGAAAGATGCTGAGAATGAAGACCAATTTGGATGGGAGTTGCAAACTACTAAACTATATGATTCGTGTACATAGGCAATACATATTCTCATATTAGCATGTAAATTAGATGAGATTCCTTTCAAATAGATCATGGAAATACACATTTCCAATTATGAAGGCCCCCAAACTGAGGATACTTGGGAAAAGGAATTAATGGTATAGTAAACTTAATTATTGAAATGTGAACATACCTAATCTCTACCTCAACAGACTCTTAAATAGTTCAGGGGTTAGTTTAGGACCACATAGGAAGTCAACCACAAGTTTAAAAAATAGCTAGAATACCATTCTACAAAATTATTTAAATCCTAGGGTATTTTGTTTTTTACCTCATCTTGGTAGACATAATAATTTCTACTCTGGATACCAGTTGAGCACTGCAAGTGCCATTTATTTCTGAAGGCTTCAACTTGTAAAACACATGTAGAGGAAAAACAGGGTATTGAAAGAAGTAAGACCTGTGCACAGCAATTAAAAAAATCAATCTACTATTTAAGATGGAAAACTCCAAAAAGAATAAGTTGCAGTTCCAGTAGCTTAAAATAAAGTTGAGTTGTATTACTGGAGTGGGGAGGGTCTGACTCAAAAACCAAATTCACTTTTTACTATGGGTTTGGCACTGTCTCTAGGACAACTTTCACAAAAGTGAGTTCTGCAATACACCATTTCTGTGATATATTTCACCAAAATAGCATTCCAGAGTAAAGTAAGTATTAAAACTGCTTAATTTGCTGCAATGTATCTGAAATATTATCATTTAACATATAATACTTATATAAGCTATTGGCATATTTTAAATTTTTAGTATTAACTCTTTAAAATCCAGAATGTACTTTAAATATATGTAAAAAAAAAAAAAAAAAAAAAAAAAAAAAAAAAAAAAAAAAAAAAAA
>PVIW01017836.1:0-13044 GCA_004026585.1 Noctilio leporinus
TTTCAAATTTTTAATGTACACAGTGACAAAAAGGAAAAAAATACCACAGTAATTCTGGACACACGAATAATAATTAAGCAGCTCCATAAATCAAATCAGGCGTCATTATTTGCAATAAGGGCAATTCTTTCCATTCTCCACCAAATACTTAAGTTTCAATAGTATTAACATTAAAAGAAAACTCAGGCTGAAACCAAGTAACTGATATGCTACCCAGTTTTTTAAATCTATAAGTAACTCTTCCCATGAGGTAAGGCAACTGAGTAATTTGATTGTATTAGATTGTATTAAAATAATTATACTTGATTTTTCAATAACATGCTAATTAAAAGGTATACATTTTTTGAAAATATTAACAGTAATGACAAGACTTTTGAAACCAACTATGGTTTGAGGGGAAAATATTAGTGATGTTGTCATTTTACCACTTGCATACTTTCTTCAAAAAGGAAACCGAAGGATGATGGATGACCTATATTTTAAACCAAGTAAACATGTCCTTAAACATAAAACAACCTTATGTGTTCTCCTTTCAGTACAATTTCTGCACAGTATCATTTATGAGAAGATGATTGAGAGGTAATAATTAAGGCCATCCCACATAGACAACTAAAGGGTTTGGGTTTGCTTTAAGTAAATTAAGAACATGCTTCATTTTCAATTGTCACAGTATAAAACTAATGGTCCCAAAACTGCACTGTTGTTTTAAAAGCTCTAAAGTCATTCTTGAAAACAGGACTTCCCTCTCATATTAGGTGACCTAAATAAGCTCTTCTGACACATCACTTACACACTTCTCTATGGGAGTGAATGGAATATCCACCTACATTCCGTAGGACTTGAGAATGACTAGCACATATAAAATTCTAGAAAACAGGAGAGTATACCACATTGTAGAAGGCACTAAAGCTTCAGCTTGTGCTCCCATAGCCCATTTTGAAAACCCAAGTTTTCTTTTTGTAATGACATCTTTGCCACCTACCGCTGACAACACACACTGCAGTACTATTCATAAGCTTGGAAATGTCAAGAAAGTTAAAAAAAGAAGTGCTTACTTTGTGGGGAGATTCAATGATTCTAAACACTGAATACTAATATTAGTATTCAACGCAGTCATTCTTCCTTTGGAAAGAGAACAGCAGTAGCATGCATTGAAGGTTGTTTTTAATCCACTTATTTAAACAATTTTAATCTGTAAAACTATTTTAAAGAAAAACTGCTGTGCTAAACAGTGAGAAAAAGAAAACGCAATAGTGAGAATTTAACACAATCACTATAAATCCTGTGGTGTTAAAACTTCTTACATATTCTGCACTTAGAAGGGTGAGTATATAATTGCACCGATTTCAAGCACATCATCAGTTTGTATATATTGAAATTTTTTTTAAAAAGGCAAAACAATTCAAAATTCAGTAACTAGAACTTTTTTAAAAGAGCCTCCAATGCTTATCTCACATCTTTATGGGTAGTACAAATTTGGGTCTTTAATGTCCCATTTATTTGTAATGGTTCTTGGCAAACACTAACAAACACATGACAAGTGTGTCAGCCACCATGGAAATGCACAGATTTTACAAGATGAGTCTGGGTAACATCTGTTATTTTCATGATGTTCATGCTGTATTTTCTTACTCAGTAACAAGATGGCCACAAGATCACCTAACAACTAGAAAAGCTGTTAGCTCATATTTTTATGCTCAACAGGATTTCTTCATTGTTTAACATCTTGTTAAGAGAAAAGCTTTGGATTTTATTACAGCGTGTGTTTAGAGGTGCATTTGTTGGTCCTATACCGCTTCTGTTTTGGTAGAAAGGTTTTCTTCATTTGGCTGACAATTTCCATTTTGCTGTACTTTGTTTTCCTCAGTCCTAGGTGAATCCTTGTCATCTGATTCTTTGCCCACATTTGATTCTGGTTCTTTATTGTGCTCCTTCTCCTAAAATGAATATTAAGATATACATTTAATACTTTTCTCAAGAGTTGCATGCTACTCTCTCTGCTTAAGGGTAAAATATGTATCCATGTTTTATGAATAAAACTGGGTATTTTCTCCCATTACCTTTTCACATAATTAGAATATTGCAAACATATACCAATATGTCTTTTGTACTTCACCTACAAGACAGACAATCCATGAAAATTAAATTTGAATAAAATAAATCAACAGAAAGTCTAAGGAAGTATCCAATAAATGTTCACTGACTTCAAAAAGTGTGCCAGGTCAGCTGAAAGAGTAAAACAGTTCCCACGGATGCCGGGATAGATTTGTAACATGAATACCAAGGAAACAAAAATACAGGAATGTAGAAAAGGAAATCACTATTCCTCCTAAAAAACACTGTTCAGGAAGAGTCCAAATTCTGCCCTCATCTTAAGGGAGAATTAAATGAGAACATGTGGAATAGTGCCTGGCACATAAGTAAGTGATCAAGAAGTCCATGTTATTGACACTACTGACAATGATAAACTATTATCAGAATGAGAGTAAATAAAACTGTTAAAAGTTCCAGAACTCATTATTAGTTTTCAAATACAAATTATACCAGTGTAACAAGGGAATTAACGTAATTCACAAACTCGTAAGAATATTCATCCAAAAAACCTCACTTGGTGGAATTTAGTTTTCTATCAATTATTCTAATTCAACAAACCTAATTTTAGTATATATTACAAAACCACTGACAACAACTATCAATTTTGCTGAAACAAATATAGAAAGGAAAATGGCATCAAGTAGAAATCTTAATATAAATCAAACCTAGCCCTGGCTGGTGGCTCAGTGTACTGGCACTGGCCTGCTAACCCAAAGGTCGCTAAGGTTTGATTACCAGTCAGGGAACATCACCAGGTTGCAAGCCAGGTCTCCAGACAGGTCCTTAGCTGGAGGCAGGTGAAAGGCAACCATACAATGATGTTTCTCTCCCTTTCTTCCTCTCTCCCTATCCTTCTCTCTGAAGATAATGTATAAAATCTTTAAAAAAATAAATAACATCAAACCTATTTGTTACATGTAGATAATCTAAATGCTTTATTGTATGCCACTCTATGATTCTCCAAAATATGAAATGTGATTGTTTACATTTTTATCAGATTTATTTCATCCCTTCAAGATTTAGTTTTTAAAAATATTGTCAATTTACCGAAAAAAATCAATTTAAGATATGAAAAAGAAAACAAACAAAAATGTAAGATACTGTTGCCCTCAAAAGAGCTTTTAGTCTAAAACTACTTCTATACAACAAAGAATAACCTCAATTATTAATTATTCAAAGCCTAAACACTGAATGACCATTGCTTACTTTAAGTGAAGTATTGTTCTTCTCCAGTTTTTCCTTCCCATCTCTGTCATTAGAATTCTTTCTTGTAGAGGTTGAACGTTCTCTCTCTCTTCTTTCACTGATGTGGTCCCTTTCTTTTTCTCTCTTTTTATCCTTCTTATTTCTGCTATAAAAATATTGATAATGTCAGTTAACTTCTAAGACACTCAAGACTTGCTATAATGATGACAAAATATTCTTATCCAACACTAAAGCATTGTATGTAAGCTTATCAGTAATCTAGTTTGACCAATTAACATGAGACCTATAACCTTACCTACTCTACCCACACTCAAACATTTTAAAGATATACAAGTCATTTTAGCAAAGCCTACCTATGTTGACATAAAACACAATTTGGTATTGTCAATTTATTAGTTTTTAAACATCTGAGAGTTATCTGCCAAAATGAGGATAAAATATTCCGGGGTGTGTGCAATCAATTGGCAATAACTTTGCATCTCCTTATTTCATGTGCTTAATTTTGAAAAACTATGTTTCTAAGGTTATGATTTAACAACACTGTTTCAGATATAAAGTATTAAATTCTGAGAGCAACCAACATGCCGAAGGAATATGATGTTAGAGCAACCATAATTTCTGGACTGCCTGCAGGGCGAACTGCTAAAGAAATTGCAGGCTTCATTAACATCCCCTGAAGTACAGTTGACAACATGAAGAAGCTATATGATGCTGATCCTGATGTCGCCACACTAACAAAGGAAAATGCATAAAGTATGTAAGGATTGCACAAGTCCAGATATTGTACACAGAATCCAGGAGATCGTCAATGAAGATCCAGGATGTTTACCTTGATGTTTTGAGAGAAGTGGCTGTATATTGGATGAAGCAAGTCACAAACAGATGTCATTATTTTCCAACAAGATGGTGTACCAGCACATAACACCAAAATGGTGCAAGAATTTCTCAGTGTCAATGTTCCTGAATTCTAGTTAAAGGAAATCTGGCCACCTAGTTCACCAGATGCAAATCCTTTAGACTATTACTATTTATGCACCATTTGAGAGAGAGAAGTTAATGAACAACCTCATTCCAAGAAAGAGGCCGTTAAAGCTAAGACTGAAAACATTATGATATCCATGGATAAAAAAAAGTTCATGAAAGCGTGCTCAAGTCCATTATTAAAGTCGAATCATGAAGTTGAATCAAGTCCATTATTGCAGTAAAGGGAGGCTTTTTTGAACAATTTAAAAAATGACTATGTTTATGTATTTAACATATAAGAATAAGTTTATTTCAAAATATAACACTTTCATTGTATGTTATCTTACTAAAAAACTTGCCAATTGATCGTGTACACTCTTTATACATTTTTTACCCACATTTGCACAGCAAAAAATAAATAGGTAGAAAGGAATGAAAAGAGGAAAGAATCGATGTGGCTCCCAGGCAGGACAACAAGCAAAACTGGAACTTCAAACAACTTACTGTGCCATATGTCCTCATCATTACAAAGAAGTCCCACCAATTCAAGGGTAGGAGTTAAACAGATGATTAAATAAAACAAGTTTGTTTTTTTTTTAAATAAAAGGTACCCTTAAAATTTAAAGGAAAAATACATTTCATGTAATAAGCATAATAAACAGCTTCTACTCAAAATAGCCTTGATATGGAATTCTAAACTTTCTTCTCTTACTTATGAACAGTTTAAAAAGAAACACAAAGACCACTGAAACAAAGATACTTAGGAAAGAAGTCCAAGTTCGTAGGAAAATTAAGTACAGGTAACCCCCATATAACACAGCACTTTTATAACAGTTTTGCTCTAACACGGTTCAAGACCTGGGGGAAACACTCGTATAAGAAACAATGCATCCTAGAACACGATTTCACTCGAACATGGTTTGAGAATTAGAGAAATCCCTAAAGAACATGGAGAGTAATAAAACCTTTTAAGAACAAAATTATCTCCTTCAAAATCAGGGAAATCCCTGAATAACACGAAATGTAGTATGAGAGCTCTTAAGAACAGAAGGTACCGCATTTGAAATTAACGAAATTTATAAAAAGCTCTCAGCTAAAAAGCAAGCAATATAAAATAACAGATTTTTTGCAAAAAGTACAGAAGTCAAGGTAATTCTAAAGAAAGTTCAGAGGATGAAGATAACTTGTCAAAAAGAAAAGACCCTCAGTTAATGGTGCTTAGTAGTGATGAAAACATTATTTCATACATTTTAATATGTTATACTTGTAGTGAAAATTGCTTTAATAAAGACAGTTCTCTTAATTATAAAAAAAACAATATTTTTTTTGGAACCTAACCCCCTCTTTTGTACTAGTTCTTGATTCACATAATATGGCATCTTTTAGGAACCTAACAACAATAAATGACAAGAGCGACCTATCAAACTAGTGTTAGAAAAATTGAGTTTTTGGTAAAATGGTATTAGAATGACAGAGAAGCATTAGGCAAAAAAATAAAACTGGATCCATATGCTATATGGTACATATGAATAAATTCCTAATAGGTCAAAAATAAAACCAAGCCCTGGCTTGGTGGCATAATGGATAAGGTGCCGGCCTACGAACCCAAAGGTCGCTGGTTCGATTCCCCAGCCAGGGCACATAACCAGGTTGCAAGTCAGGTCTCCAGCCAGGTCCATGGCTGGACACAGGTGAATGGCAACCATACACTGATATCTCTCTCCCTTTCCCCCTTCCCCTCTCTCTGGAAATAATAAATAAAATCTTAAAAAACAAAATCAAAAACAAAAAAACCCATAAAAGTAGAAGAAAAATGGCAATTCTACCATAACCTTGAATTAGGAAAAGACCTTTCTAAATTTGACAAAATCTAGAAATCATAAAGGAAAAATATTGGAGGAATTAAATTATGTAAGAAAGTTTGAAATCTTGTATTTAAAACCTGGTACTTAAATATGACAAATTAAAAAGTTACTAAATAAGCCCTGGCTGGTGGCTAAATGGATAAGGTGCCTGCCTGCAAACCTAAAAGTTGCTGGTTCTATTCCCAGCCAGGGGCACATAACCAGGTTGCAAGCCAGGTCTCCAGACAGGTCCATAGCTGGAGGCAGGTGAAAGGCAACCATACACTGATGTCTCTCTCCCTCTCACCTCTCTTCCTTCCCCCTTCTCTAAGAATGATAAATAAAATCTTAAAAAAACAAGTTACTAAATACATTTATTATTTAAACCTTCTTTAACATATTAGTAAATATACATACTCTAAATTACTTCATTTGTAAGGTTAGTCAACTTAGCAACAGTAACTTAGAAAGTAAGTTGACAAACTAGGAATGATAGTTGAAATCAAATCACTGAAGAATAATTTCCCCAACAGAAAAAGAGGTCCTGAAAATAACAGAAACCAGACTCCACAGGAAAAGTGGCAAATATAGACTCCATAGAGAAAGATGACGACCTTCATTCTTAAGAAAAATGCAACTGAGATACTTTATGTTGGTACCATTTCCGATCTACCAGGTGGGCAAAACACCGCAACTTCTGATTACATAGCCTGTTTCAGCTGCAGGGGAACAGGCACTCTCATACACGGCCAATTCAAGTACGAAGTGCTGCCAATCCTCATGGAGGGCAACCTAGAAATCTCTCCCAACATTATCACTTCTGTAAAAATTTCCTACATACTTGCAAACTACAAAATGAGGTTAAGTTCAAAGCAATTCTCATTACAGTATTATATAATTTACACCAGAAAAACTAAGAAAACCCATTCTACTACAGGCTGGTTAAACTAAGCCACTATCATACAACCAAATCTCACAACGTTGTGAAAATGAATGAAGCAGCAGTCTCTGACAACTATGGAAAGATCTGATCGTTAAGTGACAAAAGCAAGTGCACAACAGTGTCTATTTTGTACTACCTCTTATATAAGAAACATGAAAATAAAAACTACATTGTCTCACTGTGTGTGTGTGAAACTGGAAGGATGTACAAAAAAACTTAAAAGTCATTACTTAGGAGGACACGATAGATGGGTGCAAAGGTAGAAATTAAGATCAATGTATAATATTTTATATTGTTTTGATCTCTGAACCGTGCAAATGTATTAAGTATTATTCATTTAAAAATGTAAAATCTAAAGAGAAAAATTTTCCCCCCGCTTCCTCCTAAGTTTTAGCATATGCTTTCAACCTACCTCCTAGGAGATGGCGACCTAGATGATTTCCTTTTTATGGTCTTTGATGTTCTCGGGGATCTGGAAGAACTCCTGCTCCTCCTCCTCCGCCTTTCCCTGAAAGTCAGATACGCTATTTTAAAAAAAGCAATTTAATAAAGGGCAATTCAAATAAAGAAGAGTCTTCAATGATCTCAAGTGAATAGTATTCTTTGGGGGCCAATTTAAACTCATGTCCTTTATGAGCACATTTTATTTAATTTTAGTGCTGGTCAAATTATGAATGATAAATTTTACAAACTGATAAAAAGATATCCTAAGATCTCTTAATAGAAAGGGTAGAGGACCTTCAATTCACTTGGTTTGTTTGAACACTTAGATTTTGAGTAGAAAAAAATATTAAAGGGATGTTTCAGATTCTCTCAAATATGTTTTTCCTTAGTATCTAAAACTGTTTGCTTATCAGATCCCTTGTTATGCATCTAGTTAGCTCCTTGCTGCCCCACTGTGGATCATTTTTTTAACAAGGTAATATGCCCTTCTCAAGAATTGAAAGATAAATTGGCTTGCAAAATGTGAACTTATCAGCCCTGGCTGTTGGCACAGTGAATAAGGCGCCAGGCCTGCGAACCCAAAGGTCACTGGTTTGATTCCCAGCCAGGGCACGTAACCGGGTTGCAAGCCAGGTCTCCAGCCAGGTCCTTAACTGAAGGCAGGTGATAGGCAACCACCATACACTGATGTCTCTCTCCCTCTCTCCCTTCCCTTCTCTCTAAAAATAATAAATAATATTTTTTAAAATCTTAAAAAGAAAAATTGTGAACTTATCAGACTTTAGCATTTAGAATATCTCTGAGTTTTTACATTATCTCATCTTACACTTTACCTTCCCATCTCCTACCATTTCATTACTGTTGTTCTGTTATTTAAAGTTGAGTGCACAGTTGCTTAGATATAAGCAAAACACTTAAAACCTGGGATTTAAATGACAAAGTAAAACAATTACTAAATAGACGAAATGTTTATTAAACTATTTTTGCTTAATATATTAGCAAATATGAATACTCTAAATTACTTCATTGCTAAGCCAGTTGACTTAGAAACAATAAATTTCAAGATGTCCATAATTCAGGGGATGAGGTACAAGGATACAGATATTAAGTGATTAATGTATCCAACAACCTAGCTCACAAAGAGTTCTGCTAATTAGTGGCCACATAGCTGAGAGAATCTATCTCCTAGAATTAAACTTGTTCTCACCACATCAGTAAATTGATTCTAGGTTAATGAAACATTTTGCCTGTTTTTCATTTATAAAAGAAAAACCTAAATTATGCTCAGATGTAGTACATGCGGCAGATGTTAAGATCAAAAAATGCTTTAGAATCTGCGAACACAAGGCAATCCAACTCTATCTAAAAGCTCTTCCCTCCATTACCCAACTTTATTTCCAGGATACCCCAAAATAATACTTCTGACTGATTAAGAAATTAGGTAACAAGATTCCATTCAATCAATGCTATCCTGTAACAGCTCAATACAAGGAGCTTTAGTACTTCTTTCATAGCATGAGAACATCAGTGTATCCCAGACTTGAAGTTAACACAATAGGGCTCTGCCTTGATCACTGTGATTCTACTTGTTTTTATCAAGAAGCACTTAATACAGGTGGGCATCTAACAAGAACCAGCTGATGATTAAGAGCTAAAGCAACAGACAGCAATCTAGAATATCAATTAGTCAAGAAATAAGCTAAGAGCTGCAGCATGAAAAATTGTAGATAGAACCCTGGCTGGGGCTCAGTGGATAGGTGATGGCCTGCAAACCCAAAGGTCGCTGGTTCAATTCCCAGCCAGGGCACATAACAAGGTCTCCAGCCAGGTCCTCAGCTGGAGGCAGGTAAAAGGCAACCATTCATAGGAGAAGAAAAAAGAAAGAAAGAAAGAATTCCCCATGAAAAGTTATGCTTAAAATATCTTTAGTCCTAGCCAGTTGCACAGTTGATAAGGCGCCAGACTGTCAATCCAAAAGTCACTGGTTTGATTTCCAGCCAGGGCACACAACCAGGTTGCAAGCCAGGTCACCAGTCAGGTCCATGGCTGGAGGCAGGTGAAAGGCAACCATACATTGATGTTTCTCTCCCTCTCTGGCTCTCCCTTCTTCTCTCTCTGGAAATAATAAGTAAAATCTTAAAAAAAAAAAAAAAAAAAAAAAAGGCTAGCCCCTGCCATCATCCATCCTCCAAGAAAATCAGCCAGCAGCAGCAGTGTCTGCTGCTGCCACCACCAGGTTAAAATAATGAATTACAAGAGGATAAGTAAAACTTCAAATACTTTTGTCCAATACCATTGATCCCTCCTCCTCAAAGGTTAACTGCAACAAGCCTCTGTTAGAGAAATGTTTACTCTGCAGAGAAAAATGTTCTGGTATTACTGTACTGATTCCACTTGTATAGAGTAAATAATCTTTTCCCCTCAGTTAGACTAATGTGCAGAATTTGTCATCAATAAGCCCCTTGGTAAAAATGTTAAGGATATCAAACCTGCTGGAACTACGAGATCTTCTTGATGCATTGTAACTTCTGGGAGGTGTTCTGGATTTTTTATCCTTCTTTCTTTTCTCATCTATCTCTTTGGATTTGTCTTTTTCTCGTTCCTTTTCTTTATCCTGTTCTTTTTCCTTCTCTTTGTCTCGCTCTTTTTCATGCTCTTTTTCTCGCTCTCTCTCTCTGTCCTTTTCCTTGTCTTTATCCTTATCCCGGTCTTTTTCCCGTTCTTTCTCCCGGTCTTTATCTTTGTTTTTCCCCCGTTCCTTCTCTTTTTCACGTTCCTTTCCCCTGTCCTTTTCTCTATCTTTTTCCCTTTCCTTTTCTCTATCTTTTTCTTTCACTCTTTCCTTTTCCTTGATCTTTTCCCGAGCGTCTTTTCTCTTGTCCCTTTAAAAACAAAAATAATTAAGTAAATTCACAAATGAAGTAGTTCTATTCCCCAAAGAATCTCCCTTTCTTCCTTAATTATCAACACAATTTATAATGGTTATAAGACATCACATACACATTTCTACGTAACTCAGTTGTAACATAAGCTGCTAAAGAAATGATTACCAGGTGGAATTAAGTACAGCAGTCTAGAAACCACATAAGCCATAACAGCCATCAGAGTTCAAGCAATGGAAACCAATATTAATCGTTACTAAAACAATCAGAAAGTTTTAATTCTCTTATTAAAAACCTAGCCCTGGCTGGTGGCACAGTGGATAGGGTGCCGGCCTACGAACCCGGGCATCGCAGGTTCGATTCCCCAGCTAGGGCACATAACCAGGTTGCAGGCCAGGTCTCCAGTCAGGTCTGTGGCTGGAGGCAGGTGAAACACAGCCATACATTGATGTCTCTCTCCCTCTCTGCCTCTCCCCCTTCCCCTCTCTCTAGAAATAATGAAATAAAATCTTAAAAAAAAATCTAAATCACAACAGACTTTGAACAAATGAAACCATGAAAAAAATTATCTGTAATTTCCCAAAAACTCACCGTGAATGTGAACGACTCCTTGACTTCCGTCTCTCCCTGGACCTAGAGCGTTTTTTATGTGGGCTCTTAGATCTACGTCTATCTTTTTGTCTTGAACGTGATCTATTATGGGATCTACTCCTAAAAAAAAGTTTGTTAGAATGTCAAACCTTTTTCTTAGAATTTCAATTTTTAAAGACTTACGATGTCTTTCAAATAAGAGAATTTTAAAATCTATCCCAAAAGTATATATCAGTATTTTAAAATTCTCCTCTATGTAATGCTTCAGTTAGATTACCTAAAATAAATCTACTGGAAATTTTGCCAGATAACTCATGGTCCAGAACACAGAGATAAAAAACAAAGAAATAATTTATTTCCTGTGTCAGATATTATCTGTTGACATTATCAAATGTAGCTTTCTTTTACTATTTTTCCCTTTTCCCCCCTGAATGTCTCGTGAAACAGAATATACTTCTGTGAAAATAGGTGTCAAAGTAATGATAGTTCTGTCGATTGTCTCTTCTTCTCATGCAAATTTCTTGCTAATTATTATATGCCTCAATTAGAATAAAAGACTCCTATGGTCCAAGTTTCATACCATAAATTGTCTTTTAACTCTTGGTTTGCATGTAATGACTGCTTGTTATTATAACTAATTTAACAGAGAGAGAAGTGGCCATATGGTTCAAGAGTTTCTATAAAAGGATATGTGCTGTCATAACACATACTAAGAATATATAAGCAGCACAGTACTAGTGATGGCACTAGTGTGACAGTCAGGAAAATAAATACTTATGAGTTAAAGCTAGAAATAAAAATTTAAATTTGCAAGGACTTGATTTTATAACTATATAAATACAGCTATTAAAAGAAACCTTTATTACTGAAATTCTTGAAGGAAATAGATTACAATTGTGAAATTGTCTAAGCTCCTATTCCCCACTGAAAAGACTTTATGAGATGTTTTTTAATAATGAAATATTCTAGAAACCATGTATTACATTAAAATATGACAAAACTGAAAGCACACAACCTATTAAACAAAGTGATGAAACTCATCAGCTTTGGAGTCAGACAACCTGGCTCTATCCTTCAGCTCTGCCACACATTAGCTATGAGAACTATGGCTAGTCAACCTCTCTAAGCTTGAGTTTCTTCATTTGTGAAATGGAGTAAGAATCATACCTACAAGATCTGTCCCAAAGTACTGTCCATGCAAACTTTCAATTATATTGACATTGGTTGTTGACATTGGTTCCATACTTTCAGGACAGACCTCATATACCTCCCAGGGCTTTCATGAGGATTAAATTAGATGATGTACAGAAAATTAATTGCCTAGCAGTCTCTCTGGCACAGAGTAAATGGTTAAAATTCTTAACACTCAATATCATCATCATCACCAATAAAAATTAAAACTTTAAATTCTGTATTTATTTATTCTAAGGAGGTCAAGTGAACTTCCAAAAGTTTGCTTTATATAATTAAAACTCATCTTGATAGTCATGGTTCATGAATTAAAGCAAATATTTACAAAAGGAATACAGTTAAATGCTTGTGGTATACTATGAAACCAGAAAACCTTCAAATAATAACAAAACCTTGTTTTTTAAAATAATTCTCAGTTAAAATTTGTTTTCCAACAGCTAATTTTCAACTAAACCATTCATCTGTCTTTAAATAACATACATTCCCCCTGGCAGGTGGCACAGTGGATAAGGCACCAGCCTGTGAACCTAAAGGTCACTGGTTCGATTTCCCAGCCAGGGCACATAACCAGGTTATAAGCCAGGCCTCCAGCCAGGTCTGTAGCTGGAGGCAGGTGAAGGGTGGTTGTACATTGATGTCTCTCTCCCTCTCTCTCTCTTCCCCTCTCTCTTTTTTTTTTTTTAATTTTATTGTTGTTGTATTACATCCATCCCTTTTTTGCTCCCCTCTGTTCCCCTCCCCACCCACCCTTTCTCCCCAAAGTCAATCCCACCTGTTGTCCATGTCCATGGTTCCTTTATACTAGGTTCTTGTCTAAGCTGCTCCCCTTCTTTGCCTCTGCCTCCCCCCTCCCCCCAACCCCGTTCCCCCTGACCACTGCAGGCCT
>PVIW01017837.1:0-13049 GCA_004026585.1 Noctilio leporinus
CAGCACCAGGTGAGGCAGAGTGGGATGCTTTCCTACTTCTAGATGGACCCTTGGGCTTAGACAGATTAGTTGACAGATTAGTCACCAGATCAGGGTCATAGCTGGGGTGAGGGCACTGCCACAGAAGAAACCCAGGACTGTTAAGGCTACAGAGCTCTGCTCTTTCTCTATTAACTCACTACTGTCTACCTATTTGACCCTTTCCTCAAGGAGGCATGTTCACTCCTTAGATACAGAGCCAGTTGGATGGAGCGGCCAAACAGAGCCAGAGGCATGAGTCAGAAAGAAGGGTGAAACAAGTCCTAAGCACAGAGGCATGATGCTGTGTGAAGGATGAGGTTCTTAACTCTATGGATAAATGCCTCCTCTCAATATAACCTGCAAAACTTCTACTATACCCTCCCTCCAATGAGATATTACTCACTGTGACCTCTACAGATTCACAATTACGACAGAATAATACTAAGAGTCCTGGCTAGTATGGCTCAGTGGGTGGAGTGCCACCTTGTGAACCAAAAGGTCGCTGTTTCGATAGCTAGTCAGGGCACATGCCTGGGTTGTGGGCCAGGTCCCCAGCTCGGGGTGTGAGAGGCAACCTATCAAAGTACCTATGTTTCTCTCTTTCTCCTTCCTTTCTCTAAAAACAAATAAAGTGTTTAAAAAGATATTTCTACCTTACAGGGGGATGGGGGTGGGGGTGGATCCGAGCCCTGGCTGGTGGCACAGTGGAAATGCACCGGCCAGCAAAACCAAACCAAGGGTCCCAAGTTCAATTCCCAATTAGGGTCCATGTCCAGGTTGCAAGCTGAAGTCCCCAGCTGAAGGCAGGTAAAAGGTGACCATACGTTGATGTTTCTCTCCCTTTCTTCCTCCCTCCCTAACACTTCTCTCTAAAAATAATGAATAAAAAATACATATTTTTTAAAAGGTCCCTTTCCATTACCCAATTTTCCTAAAAAACAACTTTTGCAAAAATTAATAGTACAATGTATCACAACCAAGATACTGACGTAGACAAACACCAATATACTAATCTTATTCCTACTTACTTGCACTCATTTTATGACGTGGATTTGTGTGTTCACCACAATCAATACTGCACAGTCCCAACACAAGGACCCTCAGAGTGCAGTTTCATAGCCCCCCCGCAATAAACCCCTAGCAGTGACTAATCGCCATATTCATAATTTGTCACTTGAGTGAATTACAGAAAATAAACTTAAGTATGTAACCTTTTGAAAGGCTTCTGACATTCAGTATAACTCTCTTGAGATTTACATTGTGAACATCTGGGCTGTTTCCAATTTGGGAATGGTATGAATAAAACTGCTATAAACATTTGTGTACAGGTCCTGCTTTCATATTAATTTTTACTTTTGGATGTTAAAGAAAGAAATAGTAGCAAGGCAAGGGGTGCAAAATGCACCAGGGGAAATAATGACCTTCTCTGAGTCTAATGTGGAAGAAAGACACTGTTTGCTATGCCACCTTCCAGGCTTTCTCAATTTTCACATATACACACATATGCACAAGGTGCATGCACTTTATTTTCAGAACAGAAAATGATACACTAATCATATTACATGGATAAATTACAGCTATCTTGAGTCAGTACACAAACACATATGCATACATTTGTACACGGGTAACAGTAAATATCATCATAACACTGTCATAATTTACTCAACCATTCCTTTGCAGCAGTTTAGGAAGGGGTTTTTTTTTGTTTGTTTTTTGCCACTTACATGATGCACAGCAAACAGCTCCCCACTATGATTTCTGCCATGCTGCACTTTTTGTAACCAGGTCTTTCTTGAACAGGTCTGGTCCCTATAAATAGTTTGCCACGCTCTTTCTAATAACATTTATCAACAAACCTAAGAACCAGAACACTACCAAATGGCTCCAAACAGCTAAATCACAAAACTCACCTCTGTACAAAGTTCAGGTAATATTCAAGAGAACTCTTCAACTCTTATGGACAGCTCTATTACTATTATTTGATGGCATCCAAATACAATCAATTTCCTGACTTTCTGGCCCAGAACAAATCCTCAATGTACGGAACCTAGCTCCAAACTCACTGAGGAAGGAAAAGGCTGTTGACAACCCACCAAAGAAACACAGAAGGTATACTAAGGACATCTGGGAAGCAAGGTGCAGCCATCGAACCAGTTGAATGAATTACAGAAAAAATTTAAGTATGTAACTCCCCCTCAGGGGAAACATCCAGAAGAGACAGGATAGCACTGGCTTGTGGGGTACAGCAGGGACAGAGCAACCAGGAGGGAAATGGGCAATCAGGAGAGACACCAGGCTAGGAACTCCCACACTCCCAAAGAAACCAGAGCCTCATGAGAGCTGAGATACTGCTTCCTGACACTCAGAGAAAACATAATTCTATGAGGAAATTCAGTAACCATGGAGTCAACTAAGGCAATGATGGACCTCAGACAAGACCATGGAATAGTCAAGCCAGTCCTTGGGTAGAACCTGGAAGTAACCAGGAACCAAGTCTTACAAGGATATAAACATGGTGAGGACGCACAGGTCTGAATTACTCAGCTGTCACCCCAGGTCTGACAGTCAGTCAGTCTTTTCTCCCTTCCAAAACTCAGTAGCTCCCAAAGTCTACCATCCTCACTGTAAGTGAGGAAAAGGTGCCCATCAGGCAACATGGTCCCTGTTGGCCCAAGCTTACCCTCCCAAACATAAATACCACTCTGACCAGTGGCCCTGAGGAAACAAAAATGTGTTCCAGTCCTCACTCCCTCTGTGCCTGACTAGGAAAGTAAAGCCTTCCAGAAGCAGTCAACATCTGAATGTGGTCCTAACTTCAAAAAGATAATTTCTAATCCATTATCATTCCATTACCAAGGACTTCAAGCATCACCCTATATGAATATGCCTGACTTGCCTACAATTACAGTAACAACAAAGAAAGGTGAAGTTACTTGTTTCTGCCTGGGATTGGGCAAAGCCCATGCTCTTCTCTCAGAAGTTAGTCAACCTACTTATCAAGCATCTATCATGGGCCAACAGCTGGGCTGGGCCCTGAAGCTCAGGAGGGAACAGACTTACAGATAAGGTCCCCGGTCTCCTGGAACTTACTTTATTATGAGGCGAGGAGACAAAAGGAAATAATTGCAATGGAGGGGAAACTAGTACTGACAGAGCCACAGGGCTTGGAGACATACCACTTGCCATGAAGGAAGAGCAACATCCATGTCTAAACCACAAATGAAAGGGAGCAAGCTGGACAGAGATCCTAGAAGCACTTTCTAGATAAAGTGGCAAGGGAGAAGATAAGAGATGACTTCACACAAAAAGATGGGCAGGGCCAAGGCTGTGGAGGGCCTTGAAGGCCCATGGTAAGGACTCAGAATTTCATTTGCAACAGATCCCTCTGGGCATGTGTCCCCCCCCCCCCGCCCCGCCCCCGCCACTACCAAATGAATAGAAAACCACCATTGAGGGGAGGCAGAAAAAGGCAAAGGGGTAATAAATGGAGAACAAGGGAGTCGGGTGGTGAACACACCATACAAAATACAAAAGATGTGTTATAGAATTGAACCTATTGAAACCTTTATAATTGCATTAACCATGAAATTCCATACAATTTTTTAAAGATAAAGAGAAGTAACAAGAAGAAAAGGAAAAAGAAAACCACTAAGAGCTTCAAGCACTGTTAAAGAACAGCTCTCTTATTGGTAAGAGATATGACAGTGCCAGTGTTTGGACCCTAGCTGCCAACCCCATACACCTGTATCATGCCAAGCCTGTCCTAATCATCACAGATGTTCCCTTGCTATTGTGCAGAGGATGTGGATGTCCCTTAGGGCTAGCCTGCCAGGATAGCCGGCAGGCTCCAGTAGCTCTATGAGTACCTTTGGCCATTTCTTTAGAAATGAAATTATGGATTAAAGTGTTCTGGTTCTATTACTTTCATGATTTTTACGTAAGTTGACTACATGCCATGCATCTCCCATTAAACTGGCTGGGAGCTCACTTCCAGGTAGCAGTCCTCTTCTACTAAATCAGGACTTCTTTGGTCTTCTACTGTTGGTGGGCGACCACAGGGCCTGAAGTCAGTGTCTGCCCAACTACTAAGTAGCAGAGCATGAAGGTTCAAAGTAGACCCTCTGTACTAAAACCCGACCATTAGCTCTCTCTATATGCTAAAATAATCCCAATTTAAATTATATGAAAATAAAGCCATAAAGAAGGCCACATACAACTTTGTGTTCCTTAAATAAAACTATTTGTTTGGAGCTTTCTGCGAGGCTTCACTATGTAAAAACCAACTGCTCCCTGGAGGATAATCCTCTAACTGCCAATCGTGCTGGCTGGGCAGCAAGAGGGGTGTGCAATCCTACACAATTGCAGAGCCTGTAAGTATAATATTGCTCTCTTACACATCTGGCCTTGTTCCACAGAAAAAGAGAACTAGTGTTTCCTGCTAAGCTGTGGCATGCAGGCCACTTGTAAAAAAGGGAAGTCCCAGTAAACCTGGAAGAGACAGAGTTTCACAGAAGCTACAGGACAAAGGTAGAAAATGCCTGCACCACATAAAAGCCAAATGATTAATACCCAGAATCCCTAAAAATTAAGAACAACCCAACTACAACAAAGGAGAAAATTCATAAGAAATTTTTAAAGACCAACAAGTAATAACCAGCTTCCCTGACTAGCTTGACACCATTTTTTAACTACCGTATGGACAGTGAAAAAATATTAGGAATTCCCATTTATACTGAGCGTTTTGCAAAAGAGTACTGTCGATTTAAAATCAAATAATTCTCCCCAAAGGTAGTATTCAATAAAATCGAAAGTCAAGTATCTCTTCATGCAAATAATTTTAGAAATTTATCCCAAAGAAAATTAGCAAGCATGCCCAAAAACAAACACAAATTTCTTACATTGAATTACCATTTTACAGAGAAAAACTTAAAATATAAAGAGGCAAGGAAGGGGAGCAGCTTAGACAAGAACCTAGTATAAAGGAACCATGGACATGGACAACAGGTGGGATTGACTTTGGGGGGAATGGGTGGGTGGGGAGGGGGGCAGAGGGGAGCAAAATGGGGATGGATGTTATACAACAACAATAAATATAAATATATGTGTGTGTGTCTGTGTGTGTGTGTATCCCTGTGCCCAAAGGTCGCTAGTTCCAAGTTCCCAGTCAGGTCACATAACCAGGTTGCAAGCCAGGTCTCCAGCCAGGCCCATAGCTGGAGGCAGGTGAAAGGCAACCATACATTGATGTTTCTCTCCCTCTCTGCCTCTCTCCCTTCCTCTATCTCAGCAAATAATAAATAAAATCTTTTTTTAATTCAATTATCTAGACTTGACTTATGTGTATAATTTTACTCTACATTCATGTGTTTTAAAGTAAAAAATATACAAGTATAATAAGGAGGCATGTCCACCAACAGAGGAACATATGAGTAAGTTACAAGGATGTCCTTACAAAGTGAAATGAACCTGCATGTTATGGACTTGGGGCAATATCCTAATACATTAAAGATACAACGATTACTCTTCTGAAGAATGGAGTCTATCTTTCTAGATAGACTTCCACATTATGTTGTTTGCCATCATCTTTACAACAAAAGTAAAAATACGCATATACAAGCAACGAAATCATGGGGCAAAAAGGTACAACCAAAATATTGCCCAAGCATGACACCACGTTAACAGCCCTTGGAAGTTGTACCCGAGAATAGAAGAGTGGGTGCACCAGCTGCCTATCTGGAGTTAGGAGGGGAGTGGGAATCCTGGAACAGACCCCAGAACAAAGGGACTACCTACAAAATTTGTGACCCAGAAGGTCAGTTTATTTCTTGGCAAAAAGCAGCATCCTCTCTCAAATGCCTGGGCCTTTCCTTTAAAAGACAAGGCAATCTCGGAGCTGGAGGTAAGGTCACATTTTAAACAACCTCTTGTGCAAACACAACCATTTCAAATTAATTCCTTTTTATTTGAATAAAACCAAAATCAGAATAACCGAAGTTATTTATGGTTTGTTTGTTTTTTAAACATGTTGGTGCAGACATACCACCACCGCTCAGGTTTTACCCTCCTTTTGAGAGGATCCACCTTAGGTTTTAAAGGAACACTCCTATTAAAGACATTATGAAAAACTAGTGGCCAAATAAATCATTTAAAAATACCTGGGAAAAAAGACTAGTTTCCCAGGAGTAAAAGGAAACTCTTTTTATGTTTTTATGAGGAGGAGGAGGAGGAGGAGGAAGAGGAGGAAGAGGAGGAGGAGGGCACATTTCACCCCAAAAACCTGTACATCTTTGGTGCACTAGTAACGTTCCCTGTGAAAACTTAACATCAAGAGGTAAAGCCAGCCCTCTCTGGTTTGGCTTAGTGAACTGAGAACCAGCCTGTGAATCCAGAGGTTGCTGGTTTGATTCCTGGTCGGGGCACTTATCTGGGTTGCAGGCCAGGCCCTTCATTGGGAGTGTGCAAAAGGCAACCAGTCAACAAATGTTTTTCTCCCTTTCTCCTTCCCTCCCAGCTCTCAAAAAATAAATAAAATCAATCTTTAAAAAAAAAAACAAAAAGAGGCCCTGGCTCGTGGCACAGTGGGTAAGGAGCCAGCCTGCAAACCCAAAGGTCGCTGGTTCGATTCCCCAGCCAGGGCACATAACGAGGTTGCAAACCAGGTCTCCAGTCAGGTCTGTGGCTGGAGGCAGGTGAAAAGCAACCATACATTGATGTCTCTCTCCCTCTCTGCCTCTCTTCCTTCCCCTCTCTCTAAAAATAATAAATAAAATCTTTAAAAGAAAAAAACAGGTAAAGTCATAGGCACAGGAGACATACCATGTTCGCAGACTGTGAAAGATACAGGAAAGGTGTCAGTTTTCTTCAAATTAACCTCCATGTTTGAACACAGTACCAATCAAATCCCAGCAGTAATTTTTATACCTGGAAACACGCTGATTCTAAAACTTACATAGCAAAGGAAATGGAGTAAGTTAAACTTTGAGAACTATGAACACAGTTTGAGGAATTTCACTCCCTGATTTTAAGACTCACTATAAAGGCCCTGGCTGGTAGCAAAGTAGATAAGGCGCCGGCCTGCGAACCCAAAGGTCGCAGGTTCGATTCCCCTGCCAGGGCACATAACAAGGTTGCAAAACAGGTCTCCAGTTACGTCTGTGGCTGGAAGCAGGTGAAAGGCAACCATACATTGATATCTCTCTCCCTCTCTGCCTCTCTCTTCCCCTCTTTCTAAAAATAATTAAATAAAATCTTAAAAAAAAAAAAGAAAGAAAAAAATTCACTATAAAGCTTCAGTAATCAAGACTGTTCCATTAGCAGAGAAATACAGCCAATGAAACAGGAGAGTCCAGAAACAGACCCACATAAACATGACTGATTTTTGACAAAAACAAGCAATTCGGTAGAAAAAGAAAACTGAACATCCAAAGGCCAAAACTAAGACCCTCATACCTTATACAAACATTAAGTCATAATGGATTACAAATACAAATATAAAACTTAAACTTTAGAAGAAAACAAATAGGATGGGGTAAAGTATTCTTAGACATAGCAATAAAAGACCTAAAAAAGAAAATTTTGATAGACTGAACTTCAATAAAAATGAGAAGTTTTGCTCCAGAAAGACACTGATAAGAAGAGAAAGACAAAGCACACATTAGGAGAAAATATTTGCCATTCACCCATCTCACAAATAACTTGTACCCCAAATATATAAAGGTTTCAAAACTTAGTAATTAGGCCATGGCTGGTGGCTCAGTGGATAGGCGCCAGCCTGCAAATCCAAAGGTTGCTGGTTCAATTCCCAGCCAGGGCACATAATCAGGTTGCAAGTCAGGCCTCCAACAGGTCCCCAGCTGGAAGCAGGTGAAAGACAACCACACATTGATGTCTCTCTCCCTCTCTGCCTCTCTCCTATCCCCTCTCCCCACAAGTAATGAACAAAATCTTTTTTTTTAATGTTTTTTAAAAACCTTGCAATTAAAACAAAAACAAAAACAAAGAACCTAATACTTGAACAGATACTTCCAAGAGGGCTAGCAAATTAAAAAACAAACAAAAAACACCCTGTTTCACCATTAACTATTATTAGATATACACAAATAGAAGACACATTAAGATACCAAACTTCTAAGAATGATTAAAATTTAAAATACTAGTAATATCAACTGCTGGCAAGGGTGTGATCAATTGGATCACACATACACTGATGGTAGAATGAAGACTCTCCAGGCTCTCGGGAACACAGTTTGACAGTTTATCATCAAGTTAAGCACACCCTACCCTGGGAAAATTTGTGTTCACACAAAATCCTGTACTGAATATTTAGTGGCTTTATTTGTAACTGCCAAAAACTGGAAACAACCCAAATGCCCTTCATTGGCAGAAGGAATAAATAACTGGTATGTTCATACAATGGAATGCTGCTCAAACATAAAAAGGAGCAAACTAGTGATACGCCTAACTGGAAAGAATCTCAGAGACACACTGAATGAAATAAAGCAGTCTGTTGTATAAGCGCCTTTACGCGACATTGACAAAATAACAGCTGTAAGGGATGAAGAAAGCATCTGCAGTTGCTAAGGGTTAATGTAGGGGTTAAGACGTGACTATGAAGAACAGTGAGGGAAGTTTTGGGAATAAGGGAACTGTTCCAATGTCCTGATGGTGGCAGTAGTTACAAATCTATACATGTGTTAAGATTCAGACCTACACCTCAAAAGTCAACCTTACTGTAAAGTAAATTAAGAAACAAAAGGAGAAAAAAAAAAAAAAAAAAAAGCTTGCCCTTAAGGGCAAGGAGGAGAGTAAGAAATGAGTTACTAACCCTAAATAGATTCTCCCTTGGTATACGGTGGTTTTGGATATTTTCACTCGTTGGGAAAAAAGAACTAAAAAATTATAAAAGATGTAGGGTCTCAATCTTTTGGGAGGAAGGAGTTGAAAATGTTAAGAGGCAAGGAAAATTGGAGGTCAAAATATAACTGAAAGAAAATATCTACTGAAACAATGGTTTAATAACACACATATACTCTAGAAAGTTCAAGTACATAAACAAGGTATGTTGCTTTATAACATCTAAATTCAGCTGTTGGAAAATAAAAAAAATTAGGGAATAATACAAACAGAAATAAATGGAACTCTACCCGTTATGAAGGATTAGAAAGCAAAATAATCAACAGAAAAAATTATTGGGCTGAAAAAAAAATTATTGGGCTGGCCAAAAAGTCCATTTGAATTTTCTACAAAACAAAAACCACATTTTTTCATTTTCACCAATAACTAATGATTTGAATGTTTTGAGTATATCCACTATCTCCTGCTATTAGCTTCTAGTGGATAGAGGCCAGGGGTGCCAATGAACATCTTCCAATGCGTAAGACAGCCCCACAGCAAAGAACTATTTGGTCAAAATGTTAACAGTACCAAGAAACTTTGCAAACCACTTTTAACATGTTCAATCCGTCATGGCACCTTTTCCATACACTGGGCTGGCATAAACTACTATCCAATTATCTTCACCCACTCTATCAAGGACTAAAGGCTCACACACAGAACAAAAGTCACTGCTCTTTTTGAGCTTTCTGAAGTCAGAACTACAATTCTGCCCTCAACCATGTGACAGCACAAGGCTGCCGCACACACACATGTGATGTTTGATACTTATACGCATTTTTAAAAATGTAACTAATAATGAAATATGTCTATATTTAGAACTGTGTAACACAGTGAATCAGTATTACCCAAATGACCAATGAATGGTACTTTATTTATTCTTGTGAATGGTATTTTAAAAGATCCATTCCAAGTACAAGACAGACCAATTTTAATGTATTAAATCTTAAGCCGTGGCCAGTGGCTCAGTGGATAGTCACTGGCCTGTGAACCTAAAGGTCGCTGGTTTGATTCCCAGTCAGGGCACATAACCAGGTTACAAGCCAGGTCTCCAACCAGGTGCCCAGCTGGAGGAAGGTGAATGGTAACCATACATTGATGTTTCTCTCCCTGTTTTCCTCCCTCCCTGCCATTCTCACTAAAAATAATGAATAAAATCTTCATTAATTAATTAATTAAGTTAGCTCACACAATTTCAAAATGCATGTTGCTATTAACCTTAAAAAGGTACTAACTACAGCCCTGGCTTGTGGCTCAGTGGATAAGGTGCTGGCCTGCAAACCCAATGGTCGCTGGTTTGATACCCAGCCAGGGGCATATAACCAGGTTGCAAGTCAGGTCTCCAGCCAGATCTGTAACTGGAGGCAGGTGAAAGGCAAACATACATTAATGTTTCTCTCACTCTCTACCTCTCTCCCATCCCCCCTCTCTGAAACTAATTAATAAAATATTTTTTTAAAAAAGGTACTAAGGTTCGATGAAACATCAAAGAATTGACACAAGTATCTGAAAAGGCTAGTAAAGTACTCTCCCTCTAACAATATGCCTCTGTGACACTCGGCTTTTTTTACATTTCCACTAAAACTATACTGCAACTGATGGTACAAGCAGTTATGAGGATCCAGCTGTCTTCTATTAAGCAGACAATAAAAGAGATTTTCAAAACGTAAAAATGCCATTCGTTATTACATTTCTGAAAAATGCTTATTTCTTATAAAATGTGTTCTTGTTACCATGTACTGGTTTATAACCTTTAAATGAATACCTAAGCCCAAGCAGGTTGCACAGTGGATAGGGCGCCAGACTACAAACCCAAAGGTCACTGATTCGGTTCCCAGCCAGGGCACATAAGCAGGTTGCAAGCCAGGTCTCCAGCCAGATCTGTAGCTGGAGGCAGGTGAAAGGCAACTGTACACTGATGTCTCTCTCCCCCTTCCCCACTCTCTGAAAATAATAAATTAAAAATCTTTAAAATAAAAAATAATGAATACCTAAAATTGGTCTCAGATGGAGTATTTAATGAGGCAAATAATGACATAACTCACCTACCCAAAAGCTTTTTTTGGGGTTCTTACTGAATTAAAAAACTGTAACAAGATCTTGACAACAAAAAGTTTGATATAGTCCAAAGACCAGGCTGGCTGGTGGGTTTTTGGTGTGTCACTTTAGCTAAGTTGGAATTAGTTGCATGCCGCTAGAGTTTCCACTTAGGAGATACTCAGTCAGCAATTTGAAGGGCAAAAACTAAAGAAGCCCCAGATTACTTTATGCCTGAGGTTTGTTTCTCTGCCTTTGGGCCCTTAGCTTTGTAAGATCTACAGGCACCTGAAGTGAATGCCTGCAATTTTTCCCTTGCAGACAGACTGCATAGCTGATCAACTTCAGCTACAACACCAGACCCAGAAACCCATGGTCGGCTTGGCATTCCCACAGCTGTGCACGATAAAAATCTAGTTAACTTCTTTATCCATCTCTACTACACTGCTGCTCTAATTGGATCTCGACTGACACGGATGCCCTGATACAGTTAATTTCATTTATTGGTGAAACACATTCAAAACCACAAAAATCAAGTCCCTTTAAAAAATAACTGAATAAAACCTACTAGAGACAGAATCATGAGAATCTGCACATCTTTCTGATCCAATATGGTGAGGTTCCATGACAAAATACTCTTGTGCAATAAAAAGGAATAAAACACTGATAACAGCAGCAACTTGAACCATGAAAGCACAGTGCTCAGTAAAAGAAGCTAGACAAAGGTCACGTAACGCATGACTCCATTTATGTGAAGTATCCAGATGAGGCAAATATGAAGTGAGTAGACTGGTGGCTGCCTAGGGCTGAGGCAGACAGAAATTCCTTTAAGGAATACAAGAATTCTTTTTGTAGTAATAAAAATGCTCCAATTCTGACTGTGTTGATAGTTACACAACCACGAACATACCAACTGAACCATATACTTTAAATGGCTGAATTGTGATATATGGGAATTATATTGCAATATAAGCTTCTACTTTAAAAATCATAGTGATTACTAACATATTTTATCAAAAACTTACAGGAAAACATGCAAATATACTATTATCAAAGCAAGTAAAATTAAAGTTAATTGGCATTTAACACAGTGGCATGTTTAGTTTTTATAGAAACTAAAATATAAAAATGATTTGATTACTTGGTACATTTCTACTCAAGGGGTAGAAATGACATTGGCTTTAGTACCTGCTCTTCTGTCCCAGATCTAGGGTGCAGGAGAGAAAAGCAAAGGAACACAACATGACGAGTTAATTATAACATCATGGATATGCCCAGGAAACACAAAGAAGGTATCTCGTTTTCATCTACCCAGAACTCTCACCTCTGGCCCTCTTACCTCAAATCCTCCTCAACTAAAATCCTAACCATTCTTTACAACCCACTGCAACTACCGCTTCACCAAGTCTTCCAGCTTTCCACAGCCTAATGTGATCTCCCTCTTCTCCACTTCCAGAACCCTCTCTCTTCACCCCTAGAGGCATGCATCGCTTCCTATCTTGCACAAGTTAAGCATACACATGACCCATCTATATCCTGCTGACTTTCCCTAAGCAAAAAAATAATTTCTTCATCTTTGAACCACCCCAAGCCCAGAGCCTGAAGCAGGAATCCAGTGGTGGCCACAGTACCAGCAAGTATGCGCTATGCTAAGAATGTTTTAGGAACCTTCTTCCTAGCTTATTATAGATGAAAATACCTGGTTTTCCATTATTTTAAACATTCCTGCTCCAGGCAAAAAGCCCACTAAAAGGGCAAAGCTAAAACCCAGTTCACAAGCTGGATCTAGAGTCGCACTAGCCACAGAACTTTCTTTGACCATGTAGCCACTCTATAGCTGTGCTATCCAATGTAGAAACCATGAGTCACATGTGGTTACTAAGCCCCTGAAATACTGCTGGTGAGACTGAGGAACTATTTAATTTTACTTAATTTTCATTAATATAAACCTAATCAGCCAGGAGTGGCTAGATGCCACGATACTGGACAGTTGGGGTCTAGAAATCACTTCATCTTTCTGAGGTTGGGTTTCTTGGTCTGTAAAGGTTGAGGTATAATGGACCTTTTCATCCTACAAAATCATACAACCAAGTACCCTC
>PVIW01017838.1:0-13037 GCA_004026585.1 Noctilio leporinus
CAAAAAACTTTGGTACATTTACACAATGGAATTCTATGTAGCAGAAAGAAAGAAGGAACTTGTACCCTTTGCAACAACATGGATGGAACTGGAGAGTATTATGCTTAGTGAAATAAGCCAGTCAGTGAAGGACAGGTATCATATGATCTCACCCATTACGGGACAATAATGAACAAAACTAACAACAAGCAAAACAGAAGCAAGTATATGAATACAAGGAATAGGCCTTCAGTGGTCAGGGGAACGGGGTCGGGGGGAGGGGGAGGTAGAGGCAAAGAAGGGGAGCAGTTTAGACAAGAACCTAGTATAAAGGAACCATGGACATGGACAACAGGTGGGATTGACTTTGGGGGGAATGGGTGGGTGGGGAGGGAGACCCAGGGGAGCAAAAAGGGGATGGATGTAATACAACAACAATAAAATTAAAAAAAAAAAAAAAAAAGAACCCCAGAGATTCCACCAAGAAACTACTAGAACTGAAAAGAATTCAGCAAAGTAGCAGGATCCAAAATTAATATTCAGAAAATAGTTGCATTTTTATATGCCAATAATGAACTCACAGAAATTGAAATTTTTAAAAATCTCATTCATAAGTGCTACAAAAACAATAAAATAACTAGGAATAAACCTACCCAAGGGTGTAAAAACCTATACTTGAAACACTATAATACACTGGAGAAAGAAATTTAAGAAGATAAATATACATGCTGTGTTCATGAGTAGGGAGAATTAACACCATTAAAATGTCCATATTAGGCCCTGGCTGGTCGTACAGTGGATAAGGCGCAGGTCTGCAAACCCAAATGTTGCTGGTTCAATTCCCAGCCAGGGCACATAACCAGGTTGCAAACCAGGTCTCCAGCTAGGTCCATGGCTGGAATCAGGTGAAAGGCAGCCATACATTGATGTCTTTCTCCCTTCCCCTCTCTTTGAAAATAATAAATAGAATCTTTAAAAAATATATATGTTAAAAAATGTCAATCTTAATCAATGCAATCTTCCCATGGACAATAATGTGGTGATTACTGGAAGTACAAGGGTATTAGAGGACTAAATAGTAACTACAATTACAATTAAATAAAAATTAAAAGTGAAAAAATTCAAAACAATCCCTATCAAGATTCCAATGATTTATTTCACAGAACTAGAACAAATATTTCAAAAACATATGTGGAATAACAAAAGAACCTGCATAGCAACAACAATCCCAAGAAAGATAAAGAAAGTTGTAGGAATCATGCTACCTAACATCAAATTATACTAGAATTTTACTGGCATAAAAACAGGCACAAAGATCAATGGAACAGAATAGAGAGCCCAGAAAAATAGCCATAACTTTATAGTCAATATTTGACAGAAGAAGCAAGCACATACAATGGGCTAAAGATAGTTTATTCAAAACAATGGTGTTGGGAAAATTGGACACGTATATGCAAAAAATGGAAACTAGACCACCTTCATACATTACACACATAAATTCAAAAGGGATCAACGACTTAAGTGTTAGGCCCAAAACCATAAAAATCCTCAAAGAAAAGATAGGCAGCAAAATTTCAGACATTGTTCTTAGCAATTTTTAATCACATGAATCTCCAAGGCAAGGGAAACAAAAGAAAAAAATAAACAAATGGAATTACAATAAACTGGAAATTTTTTGAATAGCAAAGGAAATTAACAAAATCAAAAAACAGCCCACTGAATGGGAGAACATATTTTCAGGTATATATCCAATAAGGGGTTAATAACCAAAATTTAGAACTTAACAAAATCAACACACACACACACAATCAAACAACCCAGTTAAAAAATGGGCAAAGAGGGATCAAAGATGGCGACAGAGTAGAGAGCAGTGACGAAGGCATTCTCGAGTGCCAGAGCAGCTGGAGGATAGGATAGGAAACAGGAGATGTCTGCAGGTAAGCACCTGGACTCAGGAAAGCAAAGCCCAGAGGCAGCAGAGAATTACAGGAGAGCAGCAGCAGCTCAAAAACAGTGTATGAGAAAGGATAGAAGGAGTGTCTTGCAATCAGCGAACTGGAAGGAAAGGAGCAACATACACAACCAATCCAAAATACAACCAGACAGTCCAAGTTAATGGCATAAAGGTCACCCCAAGAACAACAAGTGGAGAAAATCTAGGAGACTGCAACACTGAACTCCACAAATCTCCTAATACAGAAGGGTGCTCCTCAAAGGCAGGGAAGCAAAGCAGATTAATCCAAGAAAAAAACAAGCAACAACAGACACCCAAAATGGGGGGAAAAATAATCAGTCCATCACCAAAAGGAAAGGAAGAATCCCCAGAAAGATCACCAAATGAAACAGAGGCAAACAGACTATGGAATTCAAAAGAATGATGATAGAGAAGCTCAATGAGCTCAGCCAACAAAAAGAAAACTATAAACAACTCCAAGAAAGTTACAAGGAACTTACTGATAGCTACACAAACATAAAAAAGGACTTAAAAACTATTAGTAAGAACCAGGAGAAAATGAAGAACACAATTTCTGAATGGAAGAATAAAGTAGAAGGAGTCAACATAGGCTAGAGGAAGCAGAGGACAGGATCAGCAAGTTGGAGGAGACAACCTAGAAAAATATTCCAAGACAGTACAAGAGAATAAAAAAGAGCTGAACAAGAATGAAGGGAATTTAAAACAGCTATAGGACAACATGAAACATAATAAGATCCATATCATAGGGATACCAGAAAGAGAAGAGACACAAGGAATGGAAAACCTGTTCAAAAAAGTCATGATAGAAAATTTCCCTAACATGAGGAGTGAAAATGTTACTCAAGTTCAGAAAGCATAGAGGGTCCCAATGAAGATCAACCAAAAGAGGCCAACCCCAAGGCACATTATAATTAAAATGGCTAATTTCAAAGACAAAGAGAGAATCCTAAAAGCATCAAAAGAGAAATAGTAAATAACATATAAGGGGGCTCCAATAAGGCTATCAAATGATTATTCAACAGAAACTATCCAAGCCAGAAGTGTATGGCCGAAAGTATTCCAAGTAATGGGAAACAAAGGCCTGAAACTAACATTACTTTATCGAGCAAGGCTCTCATTCAAAATGGAAGGAGAAATAAGGAGTTTCACAGACAAAAGAAGACTAAAAGAATACATCTCTACCAAACCAGCATTGCAAGAAATGATAAAGGGTCTGCTTTAAAAAAATAAAATGAAATAACAGAGAGAGCCAAAAAGGAAAATAGGTACAAAGTGGGAAAATGTCAACAAATAAGTATCAATCAATAATAACCTTACATGTAAATGGATTAAATACACCAATCAAAAGACATAAGGTAGCTCAATGGATAAGACAACATGATCCACATATATGCTGTCTTCAAGAGGCCCACCTCAGAACAAAAGATTGACACACACTGAAAGTGAAGGGATGGAAAAATATAGATCGAGCAAATGGACATGAAAAAAAGCTGGAGTAGCAATACTTATTTCAGACAAAATAGATTTTATAATGAAGGCCTTAAAAAGAGATAAAGAAGGACATTTCATAATACTTAAGGGAACAATCCATCAAGAAGAAATAAACATATATGCACCCAATGTAGGAGCTGGTAAACATATATGCACCCAATGTAGGAGCTCTGAAATATATAAGGAAAATCTTGAAGAACTTCAAGAAGGATATAGGCAGCAACACATTAATAGTAGGATATTTTAAAACCCCACGATCAACAATGGACAGACCTTCCAAACAAAAAATCACCAAAGATGGTGTGGCACTGAACAACACTCTAGAGGGAAAGAACCTAAATGATATTTACAGAACCTTCTACACCAAAGAAGTAAAATACACATTCTTTTCAAATGCACATGGAACATTCTCTAAGATAGACCAAATGGTAAGTCACAAGACAAGACTCCACAAATACAGGAAAATTGAAATCATACCAAGCACCTTCTCAGTTTACAATGGCTTGAAATTAGAAACCAATCTCAAGGGGAAAAAAAACAAAAATACTCTAACTCATGGAGACTGAATAACATGCTTTTAAATAATAAATGGGTTAACAATGAGTTCAAAGATGAAATTAAAAAGTTCCTGGAAACAAATAACAATGAACACACAATAGTCCAAAACCTATGGGACACTGCAAAGGCCATGTTCAGAGGGAAATTTATAGCAATACAGACCTACCTAAAAAGGTCAAAAGAAGTTTATAAAAACAACCTAACCATAAAGGTGCAAGAACTAGAGGAGCAACAACAAACAAAGCCCAGAGCAAGTAGAAAGAAGGAAATCATCAAGCTCAGAGCAGAACTAAATAACTCAGAGATTCAAACTATGATTCAAAGAATCAACAAGTCATGAGCTGGTTCTTTGAAAAAATAAACAAAATTGACAAGCCTTTATCCAGACTCATCAAGAAAAAGAGAGAGAGGACCCAAATAAACAAAATCAGAAATGACAGAGAAGAAATCACAACTGATACTTCAGAAATACAAAAGATTGTAAGAAATTATTACAAACAACTATATGACAAGAAATATGACAACCTGGGTGAAATGGACACATTTCTGGAAAGGTATAATCTACCAAAACTGAACCCAGAAGAAGCAGAAAGCCTGAATAGGCCAATAACAACTAGTGAAATTAAAAACGTAATCCAAAATCTCCCAAAGCGCAAAAGCCCTGGACCGGATGGATACAAAGCTGAATTTTACCAAACATTTAAAGAAGAACTTACTCCTATCCTCCTCAAACTATACCAAAAAATTCAGGAAGAGGGAAGACTCCCAAACTCATTCTATGAGGCCAATATTATTCTAATTCCCAAACCAGGGTAAGATACAACTAAGAAAGAAAGCTACAGGCCAATATCTCTAATGAATTAGATGCTAAAATTATCAACAAAATATTGGCCAATCGGATTCAGCAGTATATTACAAAGATCATACACCATGATCATGTGGGCTTCATCCCAGGGATGCAAGGATGGTACAACATTCCTAAATCAATCAATGTAATACACCAAATCAACAAATTGAAGGATAAAAACCATATGATCATATCAATAGATGCTGAAAAAGCATTTGATAAAGTACAGCAACCATTTATGATAAAAACCCTCAGCAAAATGGGAACAGAGGGAGCATACCTCAACATCATAAAGGCCATCTATGAGAAACCTGAAGCCAACATCATACTCAATGGGCAAAAACTAAAAGCTTTCCCCACTAAGATCAGGAACAATACAAGGCTGTCCACTTTCTCCACATTGTCTTGGAAGTTCAAGCCATAGCCATCGGAGAAGAAAAAGGAATCAAAGGTATCCAAATTGGAAAGGAGGAAGTCAAACTGTCATTATTTGCAGATGATATGATAGTGTACATACAAAACCCAATAGGCTCCACCAAAAATTTACTCAACCTAATAAGCAAATTTAGCAATATAGCTGGATATAAAGTCAATATCCAGAAATTAAAAACCATTTCTGTTTACCAATAATGAAACATCATAAATAGAAGTGAGAAAATAAATCCCATTTACCATAGCAACAAGAAAAATAAAGCACCTAGAAATAAACTTAACTAAGGTGATAAAAGACCTATACTCAGAAAACTACATAACATTGAAGAAAGAAATGAAGGAAGATACAAATAAATGGAAGCATATACCATGTTCATGGATGGGAAGAATTAACATCATTCAAATGTCCATACTACCCAAAGCAATCTAAAGATTCAATGTAATCCCAATTAAAATACCAATGACAGACTTCACAGAAATAGAAGAAAACACCTGAAAAATTTATATGGAGCCAAAAATGCCCACAAATAGCCACCACAATCTTGAGAGAACAAGGTAGGAGGAATCACAATGCCAAACTTCAAACACTACTACGAGGCTATTGTCATCAAATCTGTCTGATACTGGCATAGAATAGACATATAGATCAATGGAACAGAATAGAGAGCCCAGAAATAAACCCAGGACTGTATGCTCAATTAATATTCAACAAAGGGGGAAGGAACATAAAATGGAGTAAAAATAGTCTTTTCAACAAGTGGTGTTGGGAGAACTGGGTAGCAACCGGCAGAAAGATAAAACTAGACCACAAACTTACACCATACACCAGAATAAACTGAAGATGGATAAACAACTTAAATATAGCAGTTCCACCATAAAGGTCCTGGAGAAAAATATAGGCAGTAAACTTTAGAATATCTTAGGCAGAAATATGTGTACTGATACCTCACCAAGGGCAAAGGAAATAAAAGAACAAATCAACAAATGGGACTATATCAAATTGAAAAGTTTCTGTTCAGCTAAAGAAAAAACCAGCAAAATTCAAAGGGAATCAACTGTATGGGAAAACATAATTGCTAATGACACCTCATACAAGGGTTTGATCTCCAAAATATATAAAGAACTAATGTGACTCAACATCAGGGAGACAGACAGCCCAATTAAAAAATGGGCAAAAGACCTGAACAGACAACTCACTGAGGAAGACATACAAAGGGCCCAGATGCATATGAAAGAATGCTCAACATCACTAGCCATCAGAGAGATGCAAATTAAAACCACAATAAGATACCACCTCACCTCTGTCAGAATGGCAGTCATCAACAAATCAACAAAGAACAAGTGTTGGTGAGGATGTAGGAAAAAGGGAACCCTGGTGCACTGCTGGTGGGAATGTAGGCTGGTGCAGCCACTATGGAAAACAGTATGGAGCTTCCTTACAAAACTAAAAATGGAACTGCCTTTTGATCCAGCAATCCCACTACTTGGACTATACCCAAAGAATCCTGAAACACCAATTCAGAAGAACCTATGTACCCCTATGTTTATAGCAGCACTATTTACAATAGCCAAGTGCTAGAAACAGCCTAAGTGCCCATCAGTGGATGATTGAATCAAAAGACTTTGGTATATTTACACAATGGAATACTACACAGCAGAAAGAAAGAAGGAACTCTAAACCTTTGCAACAACATGGATGGAACTGGAAAGTATTATGCTTAGTGAAATAAGCCAGTCAGTGAAGGACAAATACCATATGATCTCACCCATTACAGGACAATAATGAACAAAACAAACAACAAGCAAAACAGAACCAGATATATGAATACAGTGAATAGGCCTTCAGTGGGTAGGGAGAAGGGGTTGTGGGGAGAGGGGAGGAAGAGGCAAAGAAGGGGAGCAGTTTAGACAAAATCCTAGTATGGAAGAACCATGGACATGGACAACATGTGGGATTGACTTTGTGGGGGAGTGGGTGGGTGGGGAAGAGGACAGAGGGGAGCCAAAAGGGGATGGATATAAAACAACAAAAATAAAATTAAAATTTTTAAAAATGGTCGAAGAATCTGAATAGACACTTCTTCAATACAGATGGTCAATAGACATATGAAAAGATGTTCAACATCACTAATCATCAGAGAGTTGCAAATTGAGACCACAATGAGACATCATCTCACACCTGTCCGAATGGCTATTATCAATAAATCAATAAACAACATGTGTTAGGGAGGATTCAGAGAAAGGGGAACCCTCTTTGTACTGTTGGTGGGAATGCAACCACTGTGGAAAGCAGTATAAAGATACCTCAAAAAAGTAAAAATAGATCTGCCTTTTGACCCAATGATCCCACTTCTAGGAATATGCCCCAAAGAACCAAAAACACTAATTTGAAAAATACATAAGCACCCCAATGTACATTGTAGCATTATTTACAGTCACCAAGATATGGGAGCATCCCATGTATACATCAATAGATGAACGGGTAAAACAGCTATGGGACAGCTACAGAATGGAATACTACTAGGCCATAAAAGAAAAGTTTATCCTTTGCTAAACCTGGAGAACAGTAGGCTAAGTGAAATAAATCAGTCAGAGACAGACAAATACCATATGATTTTAACCATGTTTGGAATTTAATGAACAAAATGAACTAACAAAGAAAATGGGGACAGATTCATAGGTGAAGAGCAGATGACAACTAGTGAGTGGAAGGAGGTGAGAGGGTGGAAGGATTGAGCAAAAAGGAAAAGGTCTCACAGACATGGACAATAGCGTGGTGATTGCTGGAGGTATGAGTGTATAAGGGGACTAAATGGTAATGGAAAAAATACAATAAAGATTAAGTAAAAATTAAATAAGTAAAAAGTGAAAAAATAAAGATAATCTAAATAATTGCCTCTGTAGAATAGCTACTTTTACTTCATGGATCATCACAATTGTTGAGCCCTTATTATAGGCTTAGCAACTTATGTGCATGTTTTCACAAACCTCAAGGTCGTCCTATGAGGATGGACATTGTCACACACACTTCCATCATTAGTGTGATCCTGCAAGCAGGAGCTCTACCTCAATAGGACAGTATTCGTTGTCATTCTACTTCTCTTTAGCTGAGTATTTACTCACCCTGGAGTTTTAGCTTTTGTTTTACTGGTTTTACCACAGCTGAAAATGTCCTCAATGCAGTCAGGCTCCACCTAGTATCTGCCAACTAATCCCTTGAGATTTAACAAGGCCACTTTCAGCTCTTACACAAGGTTAAGAAAGCACTGTCCCATTAATGGCTCTTTCCCCAGCCACAGACATGTGCCCATAATCTTTCAATGGATTTCCAAAATAGCAAACAAAGAAACTGCAGCATTAATTCTTCAAGGGCCATGGCTTTGAAAACTGTCATCTTTCTGATTCAGCCTTTAGGTTCATAAAATATTCAGACATAAGTCACTGACATCTTTTCAAAGGACTTTACACAAAGTTAATCATTTAAGTAATTCCCTTTATACTGACCTGAGGTAACTTGGGCTCTATGGAACCAACATCAAAAACATCATGAAGTCCTAAGCTCTTGCTGTTTAAATTGTGATTTATGCAAAATTTGCAATCAACCTTTAAAAAAAAAAATCCCAAACAAGAGTGAGCTTTGAGTTCAGGTATGATGACATCAAGAGTTATGTGAGTCAGAATATTTTTCTTCAGAAACACAATGCATGTTTCCTGTGAACAAAAGAAAATAATATTATCTTCTTTCTTTATGGTATTTCTTTTTTAAATACAAACTGTTGTTATAAGATTAGGACCAACAGCTGATGGAATTCAGGTTGAAACTCTGCTTGGTGCCCAAAACAAATTCTTCAGTTCAGAAGGAAAAGAATTTGGAGACCACAGCTTTTCTGGATCACACTTCATGGATCATCACAATTGTCGAGCCCTTATTATAGGCTTAGCAACTTATGTGCATGTTTTCACAAACCTCAAGTTTGTCCTAAGAGGATGGACATTGTCACACACACTTCCATCATTAGTATGATCCTGCAAGCAGGAGCTCTACCTCAATAGGACAGTATTCATTGTCCTATTTAATAGGACTGCTTGTTCTGTGAAGCCATCGCTGGTGAGTTCCATTTGATTTAATGAGTTCTGTTTATGGCACAATGTTAAATGTATTATAGAAATTGAAACTTGCCCTGGCTAATGGCACACTGGATAAAGTGCTGGCCTGCAAACCCAAAGGTTGCTGGTTTGATTTCCAGCCAAGGCACATAACCAGGTTACAAGCCAGGTCTCCAACCAAGTCCATAGCTGGAGGCAGGTGAAAGGCAACCATACCTTGATGTCTTTCTCTCCTTCTCTGCCTCTCTCCCTTGCCCTCTCTTTACAAACAATAAATAAAATCTGAAAGGAAAATAAACTGAAATTTGATACTACATTATCCTGTAAGATTTTCATGTAAAATCTCAGATAGGCTAAGAGACAAAGTCTGTTGTATTTTTTTTTTTATTTTTTTATTGCTGTTGTATTACATCCATCCCCTTTTTGCTCCCCTCTGTCCCCCCACCACCGACTCATTCCCCGCAAAGTCAATCCCACCTGTTGTCCATGTCCATGGTTCCTTTATACTAGGTTATTCTCTAAGCTGCTACCCTGCCCTGCCTCTGCCTCCCCCCTACCCCTTTCCCCCTGAGCACTGAAGGCCTATGCACTGTATTCATATATTTGGTTCTGTTTTGCTTGTTGTTAGTTTTGTTCATTATTGTCCTGTAATGGGTGAGATCATATGATATTTGTCCTTCATTGATTGGCTTATTTCACTAAGCATAATACTCTCCAGTTCCATCCATGTTGTTGCAAAGGGTACAAGTTCCTTCTTTCTTTCTGCTATATAGAATTTCATTGTGTAAATGTACCAAAGTTTTTTGATCCAATCATCCACTGATGGGCACTGAGGCTGTTTCCAGCACTTGGTTATTGTAAATAGTGCTGCTATGAACATAGGTATACATAGGTTCTTATGAATTGATGTTTCAGGATTCTTTGGGTATAGTCCAAGTACTGAAATCGCTGGATCAAAAGGCAGTTCCATTTTTAGTTTTTTAAGGAAACCCCATACTGTTTTCCAAGGTGGCTGCACCAGCCTACATTCCTCCAACAGTGTATGAGGAATCCCTTTGCCCCGCATCCTCGCCAACACTTGCTGTCTGTTGATTTGTTGATGATTGCCATTCTGACAGGTGTGAGGTGGTATCTTATTGTGGTTTTTAATTTGCATCTCTCTGATGACTAGTGATGTTGAGCATTCTTTCATATGCCTCTGGGTCCTTTGTATATCTTCCTCAGTGAGTTGTCTGCCAGGTCCTTTGCCGATTTTTTAATTGGGCTGTCTGTCTCCCTGGTGTTGAGTTGCATTAGTTCTTTATACATTTTGGAGATCAGACCCTTGTCTGAGGTATCATTGGCAATTATGTTTTCCCATGCAGTTGGTTCCCTTTGAATGTTGCTGATATTTTCTCTAGCTGAACAGAAACTTTTCAAATTCATATAGTCCCATTTGTTGATTCGTTCTTTGATTTCCTTTGCCCTTGGTGAAGTATCAGTAAACAAATTTCTGCATAGGATATCCAAAAGTTTACTACTTATATTTTTCTCCAGGACCTTTATAGTGGCACTGCTTATATTTAAGTCCTTTATCCATCTTCAGTTTATTCTGGTGTATGGTGTAAGTTGGTGGTCTAGCTTTATCTATTTGCATGTTGCTGTCCAGTTCTTCCGACACCATTTGTTGAAGAGACTGTTTTTACTCCATTGGATGTTCCTTCCCCCTTTGTCAAATATAGGTTGACCAAAGAGTCCTGGGTTAATTTCTGGGCTCTCTATTCTGTTCCATTGATCTATATGTCTATTCTTATGCCAGTACCAGGCTGTTTTGGTGACAGTAGCCTTGTAGTATTGTTTGAAGTACAGTATTGTGACTCCTCCTACCTTGTTCTTCTTTCTCAAGATTGCTGTGGTTATTCGTGGGTGTTTTTGGCTCCATATAAATTTTTGAAGTATTGTTTCTATTTCTGTGAAGTCTGTCATTGGTATTTTAATTGGGATTGCATTGAATATGTAGATTGCTTTGGGTAATATGCACATTTTAATGATGTTAATTCTTCCCATCCATGAACATGGTATATGCTTCCATTCATTTGGGTCTTCCTTGATTTCTTTCTTCATTGCTCTGTAGTTTTCTGAGTACAGGTCTTTTACCTCCTTAGTTAAGTTGATTCCTAGGTACTTTATTTTTCTTGTTGCTATGGTAAATAGGATTTGTTTTTTCGCTTCTATTTCTGTTGTTTCATTATTGGTATACAAAAATGGTTTTGATTTCTAGATATTGAATTTATATCCAGCTATTTTGCTAAATTTGCTTATTAGGTTGATTAAGTTTTTGGTGGAGCCCATCAGGTTTTGCATGTACACTATCATATCATCTGCAAATAATGACAGTTTGACTTCCTCCTTTCCAATTTGGATACCTTTGATTCCTTTTTCTTCTCCGATGGCTATGGCTTGAACTTCCAAGACAATGTGGAGAAAGTGGACAGCCTTGTATTGTTCCTGATCTTAGGGGGGAAAGCTTTTAGTTTTTGCCCATTGAGTATGATGTTGACTTCAGGTTTCTCATAGATGGCCTTTATGATGTTGAGGTATGCTCCCTCTATTCCCATTTTGCTGAGGGTTTTTATCATAAATGGTTGCTGTACTTTATCAAATGCTTTTTCAGCATCTATTGATATGATCATATGGTTTTTATCCTTCAATTTGTTGATGTGGTGTATTACACTGGTTGATTTAGGAATGTTGTACCATCCTTGCATCCCTGGGATGAAGCCCACATGATCATGGTGTATGATCTTTGTAATATACTGCTTAATCCAGCTGGCCAATATTTTGTTGATAATTTTAGCATCTAATTCATTAGAGATATTGGCCTGTAGCTTTCTTTCTTAGTTGTATCTTGCCCTGGTTTGGGAATTAGAATAATATTGGCCTCATAGAATGAGTTTGGGAGTCTTCCCTCTTCCTGAATTTTTTGGTATAGTTTGAGGAGGATAGGAGTAAGTTCTTCTTTAAATGTTTGGTAAAATTCAGCTTTGTATCCATCCAGTCCAGGGCTTTTGTGCTTTAGGAGATTTTGGATTACTTCTTTAATTTCATTAGTTGTTATTGGCCTATTCAGGCTTTCTGCTTCTTCTGGGTTCAGTTTTGGTAGATTATACCTTTCCAGAAATGTGTCCATTTCACCCAGATTGTCATATTTCTTGTCATATAGTTGTTTGTACTAATTTCTTACAATCTTTTGTATTTCTGAGATATCAGTTGTGATTTCCCCTCTTTCAGTTCTGAGTCTGTTTATTTGGGTCCTCTCTCTCTTTTTCTTGATGAGTCTGGGTAAGGGCTTGTCAATTTTGTTTATGTTTTCAGAGAACCAGCCCCTGGACCTGTTGATTCTTCGAATTGTAGTTTGACTCTTTGAGTTCTTTAGCTCTGCTCTGATCTTGATGATTTCCTCCCTTCTTCTTGCTCTGGGCTTTGTTTGTTGTTGCTCCTCTAGTTCTTGCAGCTTTATGGTTAGGTTGTTTTTATAAACTTCTTGTAACCTTTTTTGGAAGGCCTGTATTGCTATAAATTTCCCCCTGAGAACTGCCTTTGCTGTATCCCATAGGTTTTGGGCTGTTGTGTGTTCATTGTCATTTGTTTCCAGGAACTTTTTGATTT
>PVIW01017839.1:0-13036 GCA_004026585.1 Noctilio leporinus
GGGGAGGCAGAGGCAAGAAAGGGGAGCAGCTTAGACAAGAACCTAGTATAAAGGAACCATGGACATGGACAACAGGTGGGATTGACTTTGGGGGGAATGGATGGGTGGAAAGGGGGACAGAGGGGAGCAAAAAGGGGATGGATGTAATACAACAACAATAAAATTTAAAAAAAAAAGAAAAAACAATTCGACAACCTGGTGAAATGGACAAATTTCTGGAAATGTATAATCTACTAAAACTGAATCCAGAAGAAGCAGAAATCCTGAATAGACCAATAACAACTAGTGAAATTGAAGCAGTAATAAAAAAACAAATAAACAAACTAACAAAAACAAACAAACAAAAAAACAACTCACTACACACAAGTCCCGGACCAGATAACTATGCAGGTGAATTTTACCAAACATTTAGAGAAGAACTAACTCCTATCCTTCTCAACCTATTCCAAAAATTCCAAGAAGAGGGAAGACTCCCAAACTCTTTCTATGAGGCCAGTATTATGCTAACCCCAAAACCAGATCAAGACACAACTAAGAAAGAAAACTACAGGCCAATATTGCTGACAAAATAAATGTTAAAATTCTCAACAAACTATTGGCTAACTGGATCCAGCAATACATTAAAAAGGTCATAAACCATGATAAATTAGGATTCATACCAGGGTTTCAAGGATGGTACTATATTCACAAATCAATAAATGTACATCACATAAACAAAATGAAAGACAATACCATATGATCATATCAATAGATGCTGGAAAAGCATTTGATAAAATGCAGCAACCATTTATGATAAAAATAGGAATAGAGGGAACATGCATAAACATAATAAAGGCTATTTGTGGGAAATCTGAAGCCAACATCATACTCAATGGGTAAAAACTTAAAGCTTTCCCCCTAAGATTAGGAACAAAACAAGGCTGTACACTCTCTCCACTTCTGTTCAACATTGTTTTGAAAGTTCTAGCCATAGCTATCAGAGAAGAAAAAGGAATCAAAGGTATCCAAATTGGGAAAATGGAAATAAAACTGTTATTATTTGCAGATGGCATTAAAATGTACATACAAAACCCAATAGAGTCCATCAAAAATATACTGGACCTAATGAGCAAATTTAGTAAAATAGCTGGATATAAAGTCAATATTCAGAAATCAAAGGTGTTTTGTATACCAATAATGAAACATCAGCGATAGAAGCTAGAAAACAAATTCCATTTACCATAGCAACAAGAAAAATAAAGTACTTAAGAATAATTTTAACCAAGGAGGTAAAAGACCTGAACTCAGAAAACTACAGAACATTGAAGAAAGAAATGAAAGAAGATACAAATAAATGAAAGCATATACCATGTTCATGGATGGGAAGAAATAACATCATTAAAATGTCCATACTATGCAAAGCAATCTATAGATTCGATGCAATCCCAATTAGAATACCAATAACATACATCACAGATATAGAAAAAATACTTCAAAAATTTATATGGAGCCTCCAAAATGACCATGTACAGCCACAGCAATCTTGCGAAAGAAGAACAAAGTAGAAGGAATCACAATACTGGATATCAAACTATACTACAGGGCCACTGTAATCAAAACTACCAGTATAAGAATAGACATAAAGATCAGTAGAACAGAATAGAGAGCCAGAAATAAACCCAGGACCCTATGGTCAATTAATATTTGACAAAGGTAGAAAGACCATAAAATGGAGTAAAAATAGCCTCTTCAACAAGTGGTGTTGGGAGAACTGAAGTGGTTCATGGGAAAAAATAAAATTAGACATCAATTTACACCATATACCAGAATAAACTAAAGATGGATAATGGACTTAAACATAAACTGTGCCACTGTTATAGGCCAATGAACAGCCAGAAGGGAAACAAAGGCAGAACCCTCACCATTACAATCTAATAAAGAACTTAATATAGAAAGCTAGAAGCAGAGGGATACTTGTCTCACCCACTGACTTGGTTATTCTGAGCCTGGTCCAAAAGTATTCTGAACAACACAAGTAAACTGTGATAATGTAGCACAGGGGAGGCCTTGAAAGTTGTGTGTATCATCTCCACTAGCTGGAAAAAGGAAAACTTTGAGACTGTGTTTTCATCCCAAAGCCAGAAAGGTGGGAGAGAGTCTGCAGTACCCAAAGTAAAATAACTTTAATTAACTGTCTGCTTCCCATCATGAATGCACAATGAACAGAGTCTGGATTAAGATAAGGATTCAGGCTAACAGATCCCCACACATGCCTAAATTTAGGTAGTAACATCATCCCCTCAATAATAGCTGGCACCACCTTCATCCACCAATCAAAATGTAACTTCTTCATCCCCATCTCACCAACTATATATATCCTCAGAACAAAGGACTCACTGTCTTAGCCGTGGGGCCTCTAGCCATGGGGCCCCTGGCAACTCACTGGGCACTCTTAGCCCTCTGGCCAACTTAGGGTAGGCTTGCCACCCCAGCCTTTGGCTACCCTTGTATTTGCTCTCCCATTCATTAATAAACTTTGCATGTATGCTAAAAGGCTCGCTTATCTGTAATTCTTTACTGCATTGGCGATAAGGACCAGGGTTTCTCCTGTAACAAAGTGTCTTCCCCTGTTCTGTCCATGGTTATAAAGCTTTTCTCCAGCTGGTGTTCTGTTGGTTATTCTGGATTATTTATCCCCAATTAAACTGTAGTTCCAGATTGGTCCTGAGAGGAGATTGGTGTAGTTCCATTTACTCCTCCACCATTTTTGAATGTACCCGTTTTTTAATTCACTCATCTACAAATGGGCTGTTTTTAAACAGTGGCTATTGTAAATAGCACTGCTATGAACATAAGAGTTCAAAAGTTCTTTTGAATCAGTAATTCAGAATTCTTAGGATATATTCCCATCAGTGAAATCACTGGGTCCTAAGGCAGTTTTATTTTTTAACTTTTTGAGGCAATTGTATATTGTTTTCTGCAGTGGCTGCACCAGCCTTCATTCCCACAAACAGTGCAATAGGTTTTGTTCTCTCCACATCCTTAGCAGCATTTTTTGTTCACTGATTTATTAATGATGGCCATCTGACAAATGTGAGGTGTTATCTCATTATGGTTTTAATTTACATCTTTCTGATGGCTAGTGATGCTGAGCATTTTTTCATGTCTATGGGCCATGCATTTGTCCTCTTTGAGAAGTGTCAGTTCAGGTCTTTGCCTATTTTTTAATTGGGTTGTTTATCTTCCTGATATTGAGTTATATGAATTCTTTATATATTTTGGAGATTAAACCTATGTCTGATATATCATTGACAATATGTTCTCCCATTCACTTGGTTTCAATTTCATTTTGATGATGGTTTCTTGAGCCATACAGAAGCTTTTTAATTTGATGTAGCCCCATTTGTTTATTTTTTCTTTATTTCCCTTGCCCTAGGATATATATCAACAAAAATATTGCTATGTGGAATGTCTGTAATTTAACTGCCTGTTTTCTGCCAGGAGTTTTATAGTATCATGACTTACATTTAAATCCTTTATCCATTTTGAGTTTATTCTGGTGTATGGTGTAAGTTGGTGGTCTAATTTCAGGTTTTTGGTTTTTTTGTTTTTGTTAGCATATATCTGTTCAGCTCTCCCAACATCATTTATTGAAAAGTCTATTTTTACTCCGTTGTATGCTTATGCACCCTTTGTCAAATATTAACTGACAACAGAGAAATGAGTTTATTTCTAGACTCTTTATTCTGTTCCATTTATCTATGTGTCTGTTCTTACGCTAGTAGTAAACTGTCTTGATTACAGTGGCTTTGTGGTATAGTTAGTTATCAGGTATTGTGATTCCTCCTACTTTGTTCTTATTTCTTAAGATTGCTGAAGCTGGTTGGGATATTATTTATTCCATATAAATTTTAGAAAAATTTGTTTTATATCTGTGAAATATATCATTAACATTTTAACAGAGAGTGTATTGAATCTAAGAATTGCTTGGGGTAGTATGGACATTTTAATGTTAATTTTTTTGTTTTAAGTATATTATTAATTGTGCTATTACAGTTGTCCCAATTTATTTTTCCCTTTGCTCTCCTCCACCCAGGGCCCTAGTTCCCTCCTGCAATCACACCTGGCTTAGTTCATGTCCATGGGTAATGCATATGTTCCCTGATTTCACCCTTTCCTATATTACTCTTAACATCCCCCTGTTTGCCTTGTACCCACCAATGTTTTCTAATCCCTGCACCATTTCTCCATTTCTCCCCCTCTCTCTGCCATCTGATAACCCTCCCAATGATCCCCATATGTATGATTCTGATCCTATTCTGGTGCTTAGTTTGTTTTTGTTTTTATATTTTAGGTTCTGTTATTGATAGTTGTTTATTGTCATTTTAATGTTTATAGCTTTTTTCCTCTTTTTCTTAAATATGTCCCTTTAACATTTAGTATTATAAGGCCTTGGTGATGATAAACTCCTTTAACTTTACCATGTCTGGGAAGCACTTTATCTGTTCTTCCATTCTAAATGATAGCTTTGCTGGATAGAGTAATCTTGATTACTTGTAGACCCTTGCTTTTCATCACTTTGAATACTCCTTGTCAGTACCTTCTTGCCTGCAAAAATTCTTTTGAGAAATCAGCTGATAGACTTCTAGGAATCCCTTTGCAGATAACTCTCTGCTTAACCTTGCTGCATTTACGATTCTCTCATTATCTTTAATCATTGGCATTTTAATTATGATGTGTTCAGTGTGGTTCTCTTCGGTTCTAGCTTGTTTGGAACATTTGTGCTTCCTGGACTTATATGTCTGTTGCTTTCACCAAACTTGGAAAGTTTTCCTTCATTATTTTTTCACACAAGTTTGAATTTCTTGAATTTCTTGTTCTTTCTCTTATTCTTCTGGCACCCTATGATTTGGATGTTGGCATGTTTAAAGTCATTCTGGAGGTTTCTAAACATCTCCCCCTTTTTTTTTTTTTTTTCAATTCTTGTTTCCTCATTCTGTACTGGTTGATTGTTTACTTCTTCCTTATGTTTCAAATCATTGATTTGAATGCTGGTTTCATTTCCTTCCCTTTGTCATTGGTTTCGTGTGGATTTTCCTTCATTTCACTAGCATAGCCTTCACTTCTTGCCTTCTGCATTTGCAGTACTCAAGCATATTTGTCAAGTCTGTGGGCATCTTTATCACCAGCATTTTGAACTCTGTGTCTGTTAGGTTGGTTATCTTCTCATGTGTTAGATTGGCTATTTCCTTGTTGCCTAGTTTGCCCACTGGAACCGTGATATGTTCCCTCTCTTGGGCCATAATTCTCTGTCTCCTCAATTTGACAAGATCCTTTGGTTGCCTCTGTGTATTAGGTAGAGCTGTCACACCTGTAATGTTGTAAGGAATGGAGCCTAAGGTATTCATCAGTCCTGGGCAACCTGTTTCACCATGTTGTGGTGCTGTATGTCAGGGAGGGGTCTGAGAGGGAACAATGCTTCTTGCTCAACACTTCCCCCTTTTTCATGCAACTCTCCTGCTTCCAGTATGGTATCGGTGCCTCTCTAGCTGTTGCCCTGGCCATGATTCCCAGAGTGGGTGGGTCTATAAATGTTCCAGAATGATGAGGACCCCCCAAGACAAACAGACTCTGCTGATAGACTGGTAATTCCTTGTTCTGCCCCAAGCCCCACTGGTTTTTGCAGTCAGAAGTAATGTGCTTTTATTTTCAACCTGGAGCTGGAACAGTGAGACTTGTGGTCTGGTCTGGTGGCCAGAGTGCTCCCCAGGTGTTCCTACTTTTTTTTTTTTTTTTTTTTTTAATGTGTGACTGTGCTTTCTGCCTACCAGCCATAGTTGCCACCTTGCTGTATCTGCCATGCTACCAAACAAAGCCAAGCTGCCAAACTGTCTTCTCTGTCCTGGCCCTGCCCCTTCTGCCTCTCTGGATGAGTATTTCTTTTTTATATCTTTGTTGAACTTTTGTGCAGCTAGATTTCTTTGGAAATTCTGGTTGTCTCTAGTTGTGAGGTAGGTGTATTCCTTCTTAGTTGTGGAGGGAGATGCAGCATGTGTCTTATGCCTCTATCTTAGCTGGAAATGATGTCCATGAACATAGTATATGTTTCCACTATTTATACCTTCCTCAATGTTTTTTGTACAGTGTTCTACAGTTTTCTGAGAATAGTTCTTTAGCCTCCTTGGTTAAATTTAATTCTAGTTATTTTATTTTTCTTGTTGCTATAGTAAATGAGATATTTTTTCTTAGTTTCTCTTTCTGGTAGTTCATTATTGGTGATACAAATGCCACTCATTTCTGAATATTAACTTTGTATCCTGCTGCTTTGCTGAATTAACTTATTAGGTTATGTAATTTTCTGTTGGAGACTATAGGGTTTTCTATGTATGCTATCATGTCATCTGCAAATAATGACAGTTTTACTTCTTTTCCAATTGGGATGCCACTTATTTATTTTTCTTGTCTAATCACTGAGGCCAGAACTTTCAGTACTATGTTGAATAAGAATGGTGAAAGGGAACACCCCTGTCTTGTTCCTGACCTTAAGGGAATGTTTTAAATTTTTGTCTATTGAGTATAATGTTGGCAGTAGGTTTCTCATATAAGACTTTTATTATGTTATGGTATTCTTTTTCTATTCACACTTTGTAGAGGGTTTTTAATTTTTTTTATCATAAATTGGTGCTGAATTTTATCAAATGTTTGTTCACTATCTATGAATATGATCATGTGATTTGTGTCTCACATTTTGTTTATGTGATGTATTACATTTATTGATTGGCAAGTATTATATCATTATTGCATCCCTGGAATAAGTCCCACTTGATCATGGTATATGATCTGCTTAATGTATTGCTGGATCAAGATTTCCAATATTTTGTTAGGGTTCAGCATTGATGTTTATCAGTAATATTAATCTGTAATTTTTTTTCTTTGTTGTGTCTTTATCTGGTTTTGGAATTAGGATACAACTGGCCTTGTAAAAAGGGTTTGGGAGTCTTCCCTCTTCTCAAATTTTTAAAAATAGTCTGAGAAAGATAGGTATTAGTTCTTCTTTAAAAATTTTTGGTAAAATTAATTTGGAAGCCATCTCACATAGGGCTTTTGTGTTCCGGGAGTTATGTTTTTAAATTACTGTTTCAATTTCACTAACAGTTTTTTGGTCTGTTTAGGCTTTCTGCCTCTTGTTGATTCAATTTTGAAAAATTGTTTATTTTCAAAAATATTTCCATTTCTCCTGGCTTGTCCAGTTTTTTTTTTTTTTTGTTTTGTTTTTTTTTTTTGGTATATAGTTTATAGTAATTTCTTACAACCCTTTGTATTTCTGTGGTATTGATTGTTAGATCTTTTTTGTTTCTGACTTTATGTATTTGGGCCCTAGCTCTTTTTCTCCTGCTGAGTCTGGTTAAAGTTTTGCCAATTTTGTTTATTGTTTCAAAAAACTAGCTCCTGGATTCATTGATTCATTGGATAGTATTTATTTAAGTCTCTATGTCATTTAACTCTGCCCTGACCTTATTTTCTTACTTCTACTCACTTTGGACTTTGTTTGTTACCTTTTACATGTAAGGTTAGGTTATTCATTTGAGATTTTTCTATCTTTAAGTAGCATACACTTACTTCTCAGTACTGCCTTTCCTGTGTCCCATAGATTTTGGGTTGTTGGGTGTCCTTTTATATATCCAGATACTTTTAAAATTTATTTATTGATCTCATTGTTAACCCATTCATTATTTAATGCATGTTATTCACTCTCCATGTATTTGAGTGTTTTAAAGTTTATTTTATTTTATTTTTTTGAGGTTGCTTTCTAGTTTCAAACCATTGTGATCTGGGAAGATGTTTGATATAATTTCAATTTTCTTGAATTTTTAAGGCTTGTTTTGTGGCTTGCCAGATAGTCTATCTTTGAAAATTGATCTATGTGCATTTGAAAAGAATGTATACTTTGATCCTTTATGATAAATAGTTTTGTAAATATTAATTAAGTCTATTTGATCTAAAGTGTTCAATGCTGTGATATCCTTGTATATTCCTTCTTTGGAAAATCTATCCATTGTTGATGGTGGGGGTGTTAAAATCCCTTATGATGACTGTATTGCTGTCAATCTCCTTCTTAAAGTCCTCCAAAATTTTTCTTGCATATTTAGTTGTTTCTACACTAAACATACATAGTGTATGTATGCATGTATGTATGTATGTAGTGGGGTCAGTAGTGTATGGGTGCATACATAGTTATAAAGATTATATCCTCTTGTTGGACAACTCCCTCAAGTATTATGTAGTGACCTTTGTTGTCTTTTGTTATGGCTTTTGTTTTGAAGTCTATTTTGTCTGATATAAGCATTGCTAACCTAGTTTATTTTTTATGTTCATTTGCTTCAAATATTTCTTCCATCCCTTTACTTTTAGCCTGTGTAGTTCTTTTGTTCTGGGGTTGGTCCCTTGTTGACAGCATATATGCAGGTCATGTTTTCTTATCCACTCAGTTACCCTATGCCTTTTGATTGGAGCATTTAACTCATTTATATTTAAGGTTATTTTTGATAAGTACTTATTCATTGCCATTTTCCCTTTGTACATATGTTTCTTTCTCTCTCCCTCTCTCCTTCTTCCTATTCTTAAAGTTGTCCTTTTAGCATATTTTGCAGTGCTGGCTTGGTGGATATGTGCTCTTAACCTTATTTTGTCTGGCAAGATCTTTGTTTCACCTTCCATTTTCAATGAGAGCTTTGCTGGATAGAGAAGTTTTGGTTATAGATCCTTTATTTTCATTACTTAAAGTATTTTTTGCCATTCTCTTTTGGCTTGTAGTGTTTCTGTTGAGAAATCAGCTGATAGCCTAATTGGATCTCTCTTATGTGTTACTACCTGTTTCTCCATGGCTGCATTTAAAATTATCTCTGTCTTTAAATTTGCAAGTTTAATTATTATGTGTCTTGGAGTTGGCATCTTTAGGTTCATATTGGTTGGGATACTTTGTGCTTCCTGAACTTGAGTGACATTTTTCTTCACCAAGGTAGGAAAGCTCCTTGTCATTATTTTTTATAACGATTTTCTATTCCTTGCTCTTTTTCTTCTTCTTCTGATAGTCATATGATACCAATATTGTTATGCTTCATTTTCTCCTGAAGCTCCCTTAAACTATCTTCATTCCTTTTGAGTCCTTTTTTGTTTTGTTGCTCTAACTGGGTATTTTTTCCTACTTTGTCTTCCAGCTCACTGAGTTAATCCTCTGCTTCATTTAGTCTGTTTTTAATTCCTTCTAATGTATTCTTCATTTCAGATATTATATTCTTCATTTCCTCCTGGTTCTTATTTATAGTTCCTATGTCCTTTTGCATGCTGATTTAGTTCCCAGTATGTTCTTTGTAGCTCCCGTAAAGTTTCTTGTCATTCTCACTGAGTTTCTTGAGCATCTTTATAACCATTTTTTTAAACTCTATGTCTGATAGTTTGCCTCAATTTTTCTAAGTTATTTTGTTCTGAGAATGCCTCCTTCCATTTCAATTAGGGTTTGTTTTTGTGTTTCCCTATTTTAAGTAATACTTTTTGTTTCCTATTGCATATCTGATTGCTCTGCTTTGACTCCCTGTCTTTGTGGGGTGTCCTTCTCTGGCAGGAATTCTGTGGGAATCAATGGTGTAGTCTCTTTGATCACTGACATGGATGCTGTAGGGATTCCCTTTATTCAGTTTATGTGGGCTCACTTGTTGTACTTGGGCTTTGAGTATTGATGACCTATACATGGATTGGTTTTTCCCTCTAGCTGGCTGACTGAGAGTCACAACACCCACTATGTCTTGTATGCTATCATACAGGTGCTGGCAGAACAAGGCAAAACTACCCAGAAATTAAACACTTGATGGCAAAAATATTCCCCTACCACATCAGCAACATCAGCAGCAAATGGGCAAAGATTAATAAAGGTGGATAGAAATTAAGAATATTATAAGGTAGGAAAAAAGATTATGAGATAACTGAAGAAAAGGGGGGAAGATGGAGGAGAAATAATAAGAGTAAGGGAAAGAAACAAGGCAAAAAAGGGAAAAATAAAATTTAAAACATAAATAAAAAGGCAAGGGAGATGGGAAAATGGAGTAAAAGAAGGGAAGAACATAATATGAGGTTTGAAATAAATTTTTAAAAGTTGTGAACCAATATTAATAAAGTTGAAGAAAAACCATAATAAGGTCCATAACAATCACAGATGAGCATAGATTAATAAAAGTGGAAAGAGGACAAGAAAGGAAAAATAAAATATGGGATATCTACAATAAAGAAAAATGATTTTGTGAGGATAGAGGAAGGATAAATAATAGTAAAGAATAGAATCCAGACTAAGGGAGGAAAAAAAAAGAAAATAAAAGAATACCAAACTCAAATAAGCAAGGGCAGACAAAAGGCAAGATGGAGTAAGGCATGAGGAGAGTAAATTATAAAATAAAAAGAGAACGTGAACAAATAGGAATAAAATTGAAGAGAAACATCAATAACCACAAATCCATACCTGACAAGCAATGATTAATGAAGATGAAAAAACAACAACAACAACAACAAAAAAAAACAAACCAAGATTATAAGAAAGGAAAAAGAATGTGAGCTGACTAAAGGAAAGAAAAATGAGAGTATAGAAGGTGGAAGCATAGTAATAGTAAGGAATAGAAACAAGGTATATAAAATTTAAATGAAAACAGGCCCTGGCTGGTGTGGCTCAGTGGATTCAGTACTGGTCTGTGAACCAAGGGGTCAGAGTTTGATTTCCAGTCAGGGCACATGTCTAGGTTGCAGGCCAGAGGCAACCACACATTTATGTTAGTCCTGGCTGGTAACTCAGTGGATAGGCACTAGCCTGTGGACCCAAAGGTTTATGGTTTCATTCCCGGTGAGGTAAATAACCAGGTTGCAAGCCAGGTCTGTAGTTGGAGGCAGGTGAAAGACAACATTGATGTTTCTCTCCCTTTCTTTTTCCATTCCTTCCCTTCTCTCTAAAAATAATGAATAAAAAAAATTTTTTTTAATAGAAAATAATTCCCCAGCCAGGGCACATAACCAGGTTGCAAGCCAGGTCCACAGCCAGGTCTGTAGCTGGAGGCAGGTGAAAGGCAATCAATCATACATTGATGTCTCCCTCTCTGCCTCTCTCTCTACACATCTCTCTAAAAACAATAAAATAAAAATATTTAAAAAAAGAAAATAAGAAAGGTAAGAAAGAAGGCAAAATAGAGTAAGATAAAGGAAGGGTACAAAGAAAGATTGGAAATAAAAATAAAATTTAAAATGAAAAAATACAAATAAAAAGAATAAAAATAGAAGACAAAAATGATGAATTAATTGGAATATGATTGAAGAAAAATTTTAAAATGTTAAAAGGCTATGGGGGGAGAAAAATATAATGTAATAGTGCTTGCTTCGGCAGCACATATACTAAAATTGGAACGATACAGAGAAGATTAGCATGGCCCTTGCTCAAGGATGACACACAAGTTTGTGAAGCATTCCATATTTTTAGAAAATCTGGGAGACAGCAACATTGAACTCCACAAATCTCCTATCACAGAAGGGTGCTCAACTAAGGCAAGGAAGCAAAGCAGGTTAACCCAAGGAAAGAACAAGAATAAATAAATAAATAAAGAACAAGCAAGAACAGACACCCAAAATGGGGCGAAAAAGAATCAGTCCATCACTAAAAGGAAAGGAAGAATCCCCAGAAAGAACACAAAATGAAACAGAGGCACCTGGAATATCAGATAAGGAATTCAAAAGAATGATGATAGAGAAGCTCAATGAGCTCAGCCACATCAAAGAAAACTGTAAACAACTCCAGGAGAACTACAAAGAACTCCAGGGAAATTACAAAGAAATCCAGGGAAGTTACAAGGAACTTACTGAGAACTACAACAGCATGAAAAAGGACATGGAAACTATCACTAAGTGCCAGGAGGAAATGAAGAATACAATTTCTGAATTGAAGAATACAGTAGAAGGAATCAACAGTAGGCTAGAGGAAGCAGAGGACCGGATCAGTGAATTGGTGGATAATGTAGACAAATACTCCAAGACAGTACAAGAGAATCAAAAAAGGCTGAACAAGACTGAAGAGGGGTTAAGAGAGCTGCAGGACAAAATGAAATGTAACAACATCCATATCATAGGGATACCAGAAGGAGAAGAGAAACAAGGAATGGAAAACCTGTTCAAAAAGTCATGATAGAAAATTTCCCTAACATGAGGAGTGAAAACATGAATCCAGTTCAGGAAGCACAGAGGGTCCCAATGAGGACCAACCCAAACAGACCAACACCAAGGCACATTATTATTAAAATGGCGAATTTCAAAGGCAAAGAGAGAATCCTAAAAGCATCAAGAGAGAAAAGACAAATAACATACAAAAGGGCTCCACTAAGGCTATCAAATGATTATTCAACAGAAACAATTCAAGCCAGAAGGGAATGGCAAAAAGTATTTCAAGTCATGGTAAACAAAGGCCTGCAACCAAGAATACCCTACCCAGCAAGGCTTTCATTCAAGATAGAAGAAGAAATAAGGAACTTCCCAGACAAAAAAAGACTAAAAGAATACATCTCTACCAAACCAGCATTGCAAGAAATGCTAAAGGGTCTGCAATAAAAATAAGTAAACAAATGAAATGAAGAAACAGAGAAAGAGGAATACAGACACAAAGGGAGAAAATGGCAATGAATAAGTATCAATCAATAATAACCTTAAATGTAAGTGGATTAAATGCACCAATCAAAAGACATAGGGTAGCCGAATGGATAAGACAACATGACCCACATATATGCTGTCTTCAAGAGAACCACCTCAGAACAAAAGATTGACACAGATTGAGAGTGAAGGGATAGAAAACTATATATCAAGCAAATGGACATGAAAAAAAAGCTGGAGTAGCAATACTGATTTCAGATAAAATAGATTTTACAATGAAGGACATAAAAAGGGACAAAGATGGACATTTCATAATACTTAAGGGAACAATCCATCAAGAAGAAATAACTCTGATAAACATATACGCACCCAACATAGGAGCTCCGAA
>PVIW01017840.1:0-13028 GCA_004026585.1 Noctilio leporinus
CAGGGGAACGGGATAGGGGGGAGGGAGAGGTAGAGGCAAAGATGGGGAGCAGCTTAGACAAGAACCTAGTATAAAGGAACCATGGACATGGACAACAGGTGGGATTGACTTTGGGGGGAATGGGTGGGTGGGTGGGGGGACAGAGGGGAGCAAAAAGGGGATGGATGTAATACAACAACAATAAAATTTAAAAAAAAAATTAAAAAAAAAATAAATAAATAAATAAAATAAATAAATAAATAAATAAATAAATAAATAGCTACAATTTCCATTTTTTCTCTCTTATGTAATTATATACTCCTGGCTGCTGAAAAGTAATGTCATCTAGCTTCTGTCGCTATGAAATGCCATCTGAGAATTACTTTGGAGGAGATAGAGCAGGAGTCTAGGCTTCATGGAAAATAGATCACACATCAGCAGATACACACTCCCATGAGGTGCTCCAAAGAATATGGAATGGAGGTGCAGAAATATGTTATGTTGGTTCCTGCTCTGTGTGGCTATCTCCTTCTACTGAATTTCTTTATGCTTGCTTACTTAAATCAAGAGTTTAATCTAGCATGTGAGGTCTCTTCTTGCCACCTCTGTTCCCACAAAAACTTGTACATAATATTTTAGTGTCTTACCTGGAGACATAACTCTGAGGGAAGCAAACAAAAAGTTCTAGAAGATAATTAATCCTGCCTCCATGTGTTTTGTATATCCCCATGGGTATGGTTCTTTCTCATGTCTTTGCCATTTTTGGTTTACAGAGTTAGATTTTAGATTTGCTTAAGAAACTAAGCACCATTAGCTTAGATAGACTATAAGGAAATGAAGTATCTTGGGAGTAACTTAAAAATAGTACTTGATCCCATGTCCAATCCAAGGCTGTGACTGAGCCTGAGTGGTTGAGATATAAACTGAGCAAATCTGGTTTTTAATTATCAGGCACACACCTAGGTGAGTGCTCTTTGAACTCCATTTAAGGCCAAGGCCTGAGATGGAAATTCTGTGCTCCCTAAATGGAGCTTTGGATAATTTTGTAAAGATGTGCACCATACACAGCCTGTCAGGTTCAGAAGAACCAGATATTTGTGACTTATATCCCACTAAACACATATTAAGTATCAACATATAGAAAATGATCAGCTTGGGTTAGTGGAACTCTTTATTGGTCCCAAACTGGAATATAAGACAAACAAACACTCATTTTAGAATTCTATAATTTTAGGTGTTATCACTTAATTTGTTCTCAAAGATTTTTTTATTCATTATTTTTAGAGAGAGGGGAAGAGAGGGAGGCAAATAGGGAGGGAGACATCAATGTATGGTTGCCTTTCACCTGTCTCCAGCTATGGACCTGGCTGGAGACCTGGCTTGCAATCTGATTATGTGCCCTGGATGGGGAATCAAACCGGTGACCTTTGGATTCACAGGCCAGCGCCTTGTCCACTGTGCCATGAGCCAGGGCTTTATCACTTAATTTTTGATCCTCAGAATCGCTGTGCTCTTCATGTCTCATGCTGTTTCTTCTAAGTTTCAGGGGAAAAAAATCAAACAAAACAAAAACAAAAACAAGGTATCCAGTTTTAGTGCTTTTTACTCTCTCCTTCAAACTTTAAAACATTGCTGGTTAAATTATCATGTCTTCTAAAACAATTATTTTCTTCACAATTTTTCCATGTATATTATCTTTTTCTGAAATGTACTCATTTAGATCTGACATCTTAAATTTATTTTTCATTATTTTATTATTTATCCCTAGCTATATTAATTGGTTTGGTAGCCAATTGTGTTTACTGGGAAAGAGAAATATTTATTCTTGAATTCATTACAAAAAAAATAAGTAAAGTTGATCAGGTAACAATTGAAAGAATGACTTAGGCCCTGGCTGGTGGCACAATGGATAAGGCGCTGGCCTGCAAACTAAAAAGTTGCTGGTTTGATTCCCAGATAGGGCACATAACCAGGTTGCAAACTAGGTCTCCAGCCAGGTCCACAGCTGGAGGCAGGGGAAAGGCAACCATACATTGATGTCTCTCTCCCTCTCTACCTCTCTCCCTTCCCCTCTCTCTAAAAATAATAAATAAAATCTTTTAAAAAATGCCTTAAAAACCTAAAGTAATGTGCAAATTAATATAATTTTAAAACATGAGTAGATAAAATTTACATCATTAAATTTAAACCAAGAGTAGCCCTGGCTGGTGACACAGTGGATAAGGTGTCAACCTGTGAATCCAAAGGTTGCTGGTTCGAGTCCCAGCCAGGGCACATAACCAGGTGGCAAGCCAGGTCTCCAGCCAGGTCCGTAGCTGGAGGCAGGTGAAAGGCAACCATACATTAATGTCTCTCTCCCTCCCCCTCTCTCTAAAAATAATAAATAAAATCTTAAAAAAAAAACAAGAGTAAAATATTCTGTTTCCTATTTAAAATATATCTCAGCCTTATTCTATATGAATTTTAGAGAGTGGCACACTACTTTATTGAAGAAATTATTTATAGTTAGCTTGTGAAAATAAATTTTGATATTCTTGCATATGGGTGCTTATAAGTAGAAATAAATTTTATGATCCTGAAATATGTCTAGTTACCTGTGTCATTTTATCAGCACAATTTATACATTTTTATTCATTGATACCTAAAATGTTCATTTCCAGAAAGTTATACAGTAATAAATGAGCTTGTTTTTAAAGAAAAATAAAATATTGAAGTATGTGACAATCATGATTCTATTTATTCTGCAAGTTTCATGATTTATCAATGCTACCTGTTTATACAAACTTTTCCATGGTTTTCTTTCTGTATAATTTCATTCCTTTACTATTTGAATCTGGATAAATGAAACAGGTACAAACAGAAAATGGATATCAAAACTGATTTAAAATATAAATAAACTAACAGATCAGCATTCACAAGATATATGTATAATTGCATTCTACTTCCTTTGGCTATATTCTTCAACTTTAGATATTTTAACCTGTTTATGTCCTTTATCCCTACCCATCCCTCAACAAACTTAGACTTTAAGTTCATTAAGAAATGAGAGAGGGACATGAGACTTCAGAACTAAACGTAATATCTGTCACATGATGACTGAAGAAATAATCCTCATAAACTAAGTGTATTTGTCTTGTGCCAATGTACAAACTCTTGGTTTCAGTATCTCTGGTGGTTTAACACGAGTCATCAAGTGCTAAGAATGTTGCCACAAGTCCTTTTGTGTTTTAGAAGAAATGTGACCTTTAAAACATTCACCATTATTCATCTTTGGATGTGAAAGAGGAATGAAGTAAAGATAACTAGAAAAATATGACAAAGAATTCAGCTCAAGTATATATTTCCTAAGGTGTTTCTCTTCTATTTGATTTAACAATTATGTTATTTTTTAAATATGCTAAGTATTTACCTGCTAAAAGACCCAGAAACATTATTCCTGTATTGCCATCGTAACTCCTTGTGTGTGTTTATTTTATTAAACAGCATATTATAAAATGGAAAGCCATAAGTTTGTGTGCATCTAAAGAAGTAATTCAATTTAGTTATGTCCTCAGGTGTTTCTGACCAATAGAATTTGAATATTAATTTCCCAGTGTTTAAAGAAAAGCAAGATCCTTAGCTAAGCTTCTACTCAGTAGAAGCATTAGGTGTAGTTGTTGGAGAATTCTATACCATACTCTCCACCAGCCACCATGACAATTAAGCAAAGTGTGTACCAATCAATGCAATGTGGACCTCTAAGCCTCTCCTCCCTGCGAGATGATGATGACATCTACTTAGTGAGTCTTTGCACTTCATAATTGCACTCAGCAACAAATAAGTGGCAGTAGCTTTAGGATTATATGGCCTCCTCAGGATATCACCTCAGCTATTCTGCCTGGTCTTTGAGTGGTCTAGTGTCCACCATTCTTGCAGGGATAGTCTCCTCAGTACACAGGAATGGAGTTATTGCTGTAGTATTAAAAAAAAGAAAAAAAGAAAAAGAAAGCACAAAACTTTTGATTGCCCATTTTTCTGGTTCCTTCATAGAATTTCTCCACAAAAGAGTTGTCAGTGCTAATGTCTTTTACTTGGCCACTCTGTCAGGGCAACCCTCCTGCCTTCCCATCCATCTTAGCAGTTCAGCAATAGCCTCAGTATGGAAGGGCTAGGCCACCAGTCCAGTTCTTTGCTGAGCCCACCTAGGCTGAGCCAGTTCTTGACAAGGTTGGCCCTCTGGTGAGTTGGGGAAGGAATGAGAGCAACAAAGAGGGCTGTTTGTGGTCCACTAGTACCTTTCCTCACCTCACCTGTGAAGCTCTCAGGTGAGACCCGAGGCATGATGGAGGCAGTGGAGGTGCATTCCAATCAATGTGCTTTGGATGGACTTTTTTGGAACCTGTCCACTCCTGGAAGAACCTGTGGACCCAAGTTTTCTTTGCCCTTGTTTATTTTTTTTTTGTTTGTTTTTATTTACATGAATAACCTCAGTAAACTACACTTTACTGGCTTTTTCTCATACTGTTTCATAATCTTCTACTTTATTGCTCCTTATTCCTCATACTACCTTCTGAATTGATCATGTATCAGATCTTTGTCTCAGGTTTTGTTTTTAGAGGAACCACAAATCTGTCATTTGTATCTGTCTCATTAAATGTCTAGTTGATGCACTTTGTATAATTCCACCTCTTTTCCTTAACAATAATGCATGTTCTATAGGGAAAGATTATTGCATGTTTTGTTTTTGGTGATAACAGTGCCTGATCCAAACTAGGCCTTAATTAGTTAAATGAGTGAGTCCATCAATGTATCCTCAGTGTCCTGAATAGGTAGGTATTTTTCCCCCTAAAACAAAACTTGTTATACTACAAAGAAATACTAAAATTTTGGAAACAAGTTTAGCATTCTACTACTAAAACTTAAATATTGATGATAAATTGCAGAAAAATAATGTAATTTTTTAAAATTTTCACTTAGTAAATCAGTGTTTTTTAACCCTTTAATGATTGTGACTGTATTCTTGGTAAACTAGGTCTTTTCTTGCAACTCTGAAGTTTGCATATAGTGTCCTGGCTGGTGGCTCAGTGAATAGGTGCTGGCCTGTGAACCCAAAGGTCACTGGTTCGATTTCCTAGTCAGGGCACATAACCAGGTTGTAAGCCAGGTCTCCAGCCAGGTCCCTAGCTGGAGGCAGGTGAAAGGCAACCATACATTGATGTTTCTCTCCCTTTCATCCTCTTTCCCTGCCCTACTCTCTGGGAATAATGAATAAAATCTTAAAAAAAAAAAAATTACTATAGCAATAGTACTTATTTGCTTCTTTCCCCTACTTACAATGACTTACCCAAATGACTACTAAATTTGTTACTTAAGAAAAAATCAACTTGACTTTGGTGTTGCACCTACTCCATATAAGAACCCATTGTCCATTATAGGACAATAATGAACAAAACAAACAAATAAGCAAACTAGAATGAGATGCATGAATACAATGAATAGACCTTCAGTGGGGGAGAGGAAGGAGGAGGCAAAGAAGGGAGCAGTTTAGTTAAGGAACTAGTATGGAAGAGCCATGGACATGGACAACAAGTGGGATTGACTTTGGTGGGGAATGGGTGGATGGGGAAGGGGACAGAGGGGAGGAAAAAGGGAATGGATATAATACAACAACAATAAGAAAAAAGAAAGAACCTAGTAAGATGTTTAGCAGAATTCAATTTTATGAATATTCAGAATAAGTTAAATATTTTTGAAGTTACATTGGTACATTTTGGATTTAACACACCTATTTAACAAGTATTAGATTTATAGCTAATTATCTCTACATTTTTCTCCCACTACCCACCCTTGTATATCCAAACTTGTATATCTTGGCCCTTAAACTATTATTTTTAAAAATGTATTATTGCTGGGATGAAATGGTTTAAATTTAATACAAATTTCAAGTTTGGAATTTAAGAGTCACTATAAAATTGCCCATCCACTTATGATACTAGAAACTGGGTAAGTGAGTTTCCCCAATACTATCAACAATACTGGCTAAAATTATTCTTTCTTTTTTTTTGCAAGTATGAAAGAAAAAATTTAAGAAATCACTTTCAGTGTTTTAACTTGCATTTTTTATCACTAAAAATGAAACTGTTAATATTTTATTTTCTGTGAATTTCTTGATAGGATTACAGCATACCTTGTTAGGGTTCTTGCTACTTTCTAGAAGCTATAAATTTTGCACAATGGATCGCAAGTCTCTTAATAATGCTGAGGTAGTCACTATTACCATCTCCATTTCACTTGCTGAGAAACTGACACAAGTGAATTATACAAGGTTACTCCACTGAACAGAAATTTGAACCCAAACACTTTAACACTGGATCCCACACTTCTAGTCTAGTTTTTGTGCTGTCTTCCTATACTTTTTTTTTTAATATTTTATTTATTATTTTTAGATAGTGGAGAAGAGAGAGAGGCAGAGAGAGAGAGACAGAAATCAATGTATGGTTGCCTTTTTCACATGCCTCCAGCTATGGACCTGTCTGGGGACCTGGTTTGCAACCTCATTATGTGCCTTGGCTGGGAATCGAACCTGCGACTTTTGGGTTGGCAGGCCGGCACCTTATCCACTCAGCCACCAGCCAGGGCTGTCTTCCTATACTTTTAAGGTACACTTTCTATTCTTCTATTTGATTCTTCATGTTTTTTTTTATTGACAGATTTAACAATAGAATAACTTTTTTGTTATTGTAACAAAAATAAAGAATAAAAGAAAGAAATCAATTTAAAGAATTTTGGGAGAAAAATCTTCTATTTATAACTGAAATATTTTAATTTTTTGTCTCCAGTGAAAACAGACTTCAGAATTGCTTGACTCAAGTTTCCTGTTTCTTTTGTGGAAGTTTAGTACCATGTTTTTAAAGCCTAATGATCGCTTCTAATCAATTCATTTAACACTGTATAATCCACAAGATTCTGGGAACTATTCAGAAATTTGTATAATAAACAAAACAAGTTTTATTTTGCAAAAGGAAAAGGCATTTTTAAATCTTGAAGGCCTCTCTTCTGTTTATACTACATAAGTGCTCTTGACTTTTTCCATAACTCTCAACATTTGCCATTTTAAAAAGAGTAACAAATTACAAAATTAAAAATATTTTTGATTATGGGTGTTTTTTGTTTTACATTAAGTTCATCATAGAATCCAGTCTCTACCACATTATGTGGCACATAGTGGGCATCTGAATTGGTTTTTGGAACTGCTTACTTGTTAAAGATCAATATGAGAAGTGACATAGCTCATATGTTCTTTAATTACTGCATCTTCATCTATTCCAATCCTTTAGTGTGTGTGTGTGGGGGGGGGGTCTTCCTGTATTCTGAAAATGTAATAAAAGCCCTCTTAGAGTACAATAAATATCATACTCTCTTAACTATTTAAAGAGGCAGAGCCATAAATTAAAAAATGAAAGAAAGTACTTTTTTGGTTGTGCTTGTATCAATATTGAAATTAAGAACATGATAATTTTTAGCATTATGATTGAAAAGAGAACAGGGTGAGACATTTAGCAGAATCAAGGACAACATAATGGCAAAAACTACTCATTGGGAAGAATCTTTCCAACTCAACCTAATTGTTTAATTTGAATTTTACTTATTCTCTAAGCATATGACACAGGTGTTCTCTAAGCCAAATATGTATATATTTTCATTTATTTTGCATTATACACAGTGCTGATCCTCTTCATTAACATAGATAATTGATAACCGACATACATATTTAAAGGCTTCTTTTAAAGTACTTGGAAGTCTAATGATAAGATAAAATTCTCTAGAAAATATATTTGATTAACATTTAAATAGTGTGACATTTCCTTTTGGCCTTGATGTCATCCAACAAAAAACAGCATATTTCAAGGCTGCCTAGTTACCAAAAGATCTAATTCACAAGGCAACAAACTTGAATTTACAGAGAATTAGAATTATTTTGCTATACTAAGTGTAGTTCATCATTAATTGCAATGAACTTTAAAAGGAAATAAAGCTGAATCAAGATTGAGTAATGAAGAATACAGAGAGCATGGCTTCCATACTGAATAGTTAATCAGCTAGGTGCTAGTGCCAGGTTTGAAAACTAAGTGAGATGAAACAAATGTTTTGTAATTGATTTTAGCTTGATTATACCTATATGTGTGCACTTATGTGTTTGTGTGTGTTTATACAAATATAGACTTATGAGCTTATTTTGCTCAGTTGTAGTTAAAATGTTCAAAATAACAATGAAATCTCTTTAATAATTCTATTTGTGTGTATGTGCGTTGCCATATGTTTCTTCAGTGTGTTCATATCATGGGTGGCCAAACCACTTTGAGAAAGTGTATTTCTGACAATAGGAGAACAACTCCACTACCATCAATTATACAAAACACTTATAAGTAGGAACTATCTTCTAAAAACATTTAGGAAAAATGAAAGTAAAATACTTCATTTTATCCAGAGTATGTGACCAGTAGAAAATTAAGAGTGGATGAATAATAGAAAGAAAAGTTAAGTAGAACATTTTTATGAAAGTCAGAGTAATATGAAACTGAATCAAATTTAATTTTATTGGAGAATTGGCACTGATGATTAGAAGTCCCAAGAACAAAATTTTCCCAGGATTGCTTGTTATAATTAATTCAGAAACATTGAGAACTGTGTGTAAAAGCATAAATTTGGTACAAATTCAGATTCTATTCTCTTGATATTTTGTTCTGCAGATGGCACTTAGGGAGGCTGACACCTTTCGCAAGAGCAAGCAGATCTCATTCTGCACCCAGCTTCCAGCTCTTTTCTTTGAAAATGTGCTCATATTTTTTAATCATTCTAAATATCAAGCTCAGTGTATCTCATTGATGAGCATAAGTACCTTCCTTATACTTCCTTATAACCAGCTCTTTATAATAAAAATAATATAATTTTTGATGTGGGCCTGAATCACAGCTATTTTTATTTTTATTCACCATGACCTTGTGTATTTTAGTGGCTTTGCTGGGATATCCTCAACATATAAAAATCATCTTGCACAGTGTATAATTAAGTGGGTTTTAATATATTCATAGTTATGTAACTATCAACACTATTTAATTCCAGAATATTTTCATCAGCCTCCAAAGAAACCTCATATCAATTAACATACACTTCACCTATATCCCACTCCTCTCAGTCCCTGGAAAGCACTAATATAGTTTCTATCTATAAGAATGTGCCTATTCTATTTTTGTGAATTTTTAGAATTTTCTTAATATAATATCATGTTACCTTCAAATAGAAACGGTTATAGTTCTTCTGTTTAAAAAAAAAATATTTTGGCCCTGGCTGGTGAGGCTCAATGGATAGGCACCAGCCTGCAAACCCAAAGGTTGCTGGTTCAATTACCCAGTCAGGGCACATAACCAGGTTGCAAGCCAGGTTTGTAGCTGGAAGGAGGTGAAAGGCACCTTTTCATAGGAGCTCAAAGGTAAAAAAAATTCATAAAAATAAATCTTCCACAAACAATAATTCTTTGTTTTTATTGTTTGATTGATGGTAATAGATGTCAGAAGACAACTGAGACATATTGACAGTATTTTATTTTATTTAAAATTTTTTTTATTCTATTATTGTTGTAGTACATTCATCTCACTTTCACCCACCCACTCTCACCTTCCCTACCCTCCCATTCCCCACTCCTATAGTCAATCCTACTTCTTGTCCATGTCCATGGACCATCCACGCTAGTTCCTTGACTAAACTGCTCCCCTTCTTTGCCTTGTTCTTCCTCCTCCCCCTCCACACCGAAGATCTATTCTTTGTATTCATGTCTCTAGTTCTGCTTTGCTTGTTTGTTTTGCCATTAGTGTCCTGTAATGAGTGAGATCATATGGTATTTGTCTTTCATTGACTCTTCAGTTCCATATGTTTTAGATATCCTACACAGAAATATGTTTACTGATACTTTTCCAAGGGCAAGAAAATAAAAGGACAAATAAACAAATGGGACTATATAAAACTGAAAAGTTTCTGTTTAGCTAAAGAAAACACCAGCAAAATTAAAAGGGAACCAACTGTACGAGAAAACATATTTGCTAATGATACCTCAGAGAAGGGTTTGATATCCAAAATATATAAATAATTTATGTGACTTGGAACCAAGATGGAGGAGTAAGTGGAGCTACACCAATCTCCTCCCAATACCAAAATGGAATTACAACTTAATTGGGGAGAAATCATCCAGAATAACCAACAGAACACCAATTGGAGGGGAGTCTTATTATCAGGGAGAACAGAAGAGCCTATTCATCACAATATGACTGGTAGGAAGTGCGGAACCACGAGAGAGTGGCAGGGCTCCCACAGGTTGCAGCTGAAGGTACGGAGAAACATTTCAGCAGCAAGGGGTTCCACCTGAGAAGGGTGGGATCTAAATCCACAACTGGGCTACTCAGCCTACAACAACAGAGCTGAGAGTGAAACAGCACCCAGCTATGAAAAGCAACAAGCCGCCAGGTTTAGCCTGCTTGATAGAGAGACTAAATTCTTAAAGGGACAGTGCACAAAAATACAGTGGCACCCACTTACCATGGGCTCCAGCAGAGGAGGGCACAATGGACTAGAGATACTTAAGTAGGGTTTGGGTGTGTGGATTTAGTGGGAGAGTTGAGGGAGCAGCCCATGAGTCCAGTGCTGACCCATCCCCCATTACAGCCAGCAGACACTTCTTCAAAGGGTGAGAGCCTGAGGGGAAGCCACAGCCCCACCCATTGGAATTAATCTGCCCCAACCAGCAGTGCCTAAACCTAACCTCAGATCACAGGATGATTGTATTAACAACTGAATTTATCTGCCCGGCCAGAGGTGCTTAAAACAGACTGCTGATCACAGACTGATTGGACAACTAAAGGGGACAAAGACAGTGGATCCCTGGTAGTCTCCAACTGGACTAGGCCCAGACTGGGACGCAAGCCAACTTCACCAAGCACAGATCCAGGAAGTAAAGAAAGTTCACCTCTACACCACAGAAGGTCACACCACTAAAACAGTAAGTCGAAGGAGACCAATCCAAGAAGCAGAAACAAACAAGAGCCATCTAAAATAGGGAGACTAAAAATAAACCCTCAGCAAATGGAAAGGAGGAATCCCCAGAAAGAGTGAAAAATGAAGTAATGAGAAGCACATTCTCAGACATGGAATTCAAAATAATGATAGTAGAGAAGTTCAATGAGCTCAGTGAGTTCAGAGAAAACTACAAACAACTACAGTGGAATTATGAAGAACTCCAGGGGAACTACAAGGAACTCCAGGAAAGCTACAAGGAATTTACTGAGAACTACACCAGCATTAAAAAGGACATAGAAACCATCAATAAGAACCAGGAGGAAATGAAGAATACTAATTCTGAATTGAAGAACACAGTAGAAGGAATCAAAAACAGGCTATTTAAAGCAGAGGATCAGTTCATCAAGCTGGAGATCAATGTAGACAAAATGCCCAGTCACTGCAACAAAATGAAAAAAGACTGAAAAAGAATGAAGAGGTTTTAAGAAAGCTGCAGGACATCATGAAAAGTAATAACATCCTTTTCATAGGGATACCAGAAGGCAAAGAGGAAGAACAAGGGATAAAAAACCTGTCTGAAAAAGTAACGACAAGGGAAGATGGCGACAGAGCAGAGAGCAGTGCTGATGGTATTCTCCAGTACCAAAGCAGCTAGAGGACAAGATAGGGAGCGTGAGACATCTTCAGGACCCTAGGAATTGGAATGGGCAGCATCTGGACACAGGGGAGCACAGCCCAGAGGCAGAGGAGGCCAGCAGGACAGTAGGTGAGGCGTTCCCAACCAATCGGCCTGCAGGCTGGGGTTGGCTCTGGGCAGTGGCAGCTCTGCCCAGAGGGGTGCGTTTGACCTAGGCCAGCTCCAGGCTCCCTGGCGACTGGAAGTCTCAACAGTGAAGTGCGGGCAGCGAGGGCAAACACCTTAGGGAACGCGAAATTGAACTCTTGCAGGGGAGGGACTGTGTGAGAGACTCACTCTGGCAACAAGGAGAGGAGGCTCTGTGCGGGGATAGAGGAGGAGGAGAAGAGTCCTGCAGGAAGCCGGAGCGGAGGAGCAGGAAGTGCACCAGCGGGGTGGCGAGAGGGCCGAAAAACAGTGCTGCTGGGCCACTGGGGAAACAGCAGCTAGAAGCCCCTGCTAGGGGGGAGGCCTAGCCCTGCGCAACCACACGGGCACCCAGGCTCCGCAGAAACTCCAAACGGGGAGCCGCAGAACCAACTAGTAGCTGGGACAACTGATCCCCCATTGCCAGAGACAAAGGCCTCACCACCCACGCCTAGGAGGGGCTCATCACAGAGGCCACTTAAAGGGCTCCGTGGAGAGCTGGTTGGCTTGGAGGAGTGGTGTTTGCCCAGGAAGGGCGGGACAGTGTAGGCGGACCCCGTACAGTGTTGACGGACAGGGGTGGCCTCCTCCAGGAACTGTGGGGGCGGGGCCAGTCATCACAGGGACCAGCAAAGTTGCGGGCTGCCCTGCAGAAGTGCTGGGTGCTCATCACAGGCAAGAACCTCCACCAGGAGTGGGAGGGGGCACCCTGCTGGCTCCAGAACACCGGAAGCCCTAAAACCCAGCCAGGCTGGGGAAGGCCCAGCCTACCTGGGGGCTGACACTCAGAATCAACCCTGACTGTGACAATCAGAGGCCCTGCCACGTGCCAACACTGGCTAGAATATAGACTATAGACTGTAAAGTCCTGACCAAGAAAAAGAGGCAGCCTCAGGAAAGGGATTGCTGCCAACCTCAAGCACCTGAGTTATACTGAGAGCAATATGAACTATTAATCCCCAACATATCCTTTGCAAAAGATACTTCTCACATATTCTTAATACCCACCATACCTCAATCCACCTAAATACCCAAGACCCTCCCCCTACTCTCGAATTAAAGTCTACTCACTCTGTGGCTATAAGGCATTCCCAGTCCTCAATCTAAGTATTCCTCCCTTCCCCAGCCTTTCTAAACCCTTTCTTTATTCTTCTCTTCCTTCCTTTTTTTTTTTTTTTTA